>CM033473.1:8775708-8913362 GCA_019447015.1 Hymenochirus boettgeri | reverse complement strand
ACTGATTATAACTGATGACAGCTAAATACTGATTATAACTGATGACACAGCTAAACACTGATTATATCTGATGACAGCTAAATACTGATTATAACTGATGACACAGCTAAACAACTGATTATATCTGATGACAGCTAAATACTGATTATAACTGATGTACACAGCTAAATAACTACTGATTACAAACTGATGAAATAGCTAAACACTGATTATAACTGATGACAGGTAAATACTGATTATAACTGATGACACAGCTAAACACTGATTATATCTGATGACAGCTAAATACTGATTATAACTGATGACATAGCTAAACACTGATTATAACTGATGACACAGCTAAATACTGATTACAACTGATGAAATAGCTAAACACTGATTATAACTGATGACAGGTAAATACTGATTATAACTGATGACATAGCTAAACACTGATTATAACTGATGACACAGCTAAATACTGATTACAACTGATGAAATAGCTAAACACTGATTATAACTGATGACAGGTAAATACTGATTATAACTGATGACACAGCTAAACACTGATTATATCTGATGACAGCTAAATACTGATTATAACTGATGACACAGCTAAACACTGATTATAACTGATGACACAGCTAATACTGATTACAACTGATGAAATAGCTAAACACTGATTATAACTGATGACAGGTAAATACTGATTATAACTGATGACATAGCTAAACACTGATTATAACTGATGACACAGCTAAATACTGATTACACACTGATACATAGCTAAACACTGATTATAACTGATGACAGGTAAATACTGATTATAACTGATGATACAGCTAAATACTGATTAAACTGATGACATAGCTAAACGCTGATTATAACTGATGACAACTTAATGCTGATTTAACTGATGACGCTAAATACTGATTATAACTGATGAAACAGCTAAACACTGATTATAAGTGATGACATAGCTAAACACTGATTAACTGAGGACATAGCTAAACACTGATTATAAGTGAACATAGCTAAACATGTATAACTGATGACATAGCTAAACACTGATTATAAGTGATGACATAGCTAAATACTGATTATAACTGATGACATAGCTAAATGCTGATTATAAGTGAGACATAGCTAAATACTGATTATACTGATGACATAGCTAAATGCTGATTATAACTGATGACATAACTTAATGCTGATTATAACTGTGACAGCTAAATCATGAAATAACTGATGAAACGCTAAACACTGATATAAGTGATGACATGCTAAACACTGATTATAACTGATGACATGCTAAACACTGATTATAAGTGATGACATAGCTAAACCTGATTATAACTGATGACAATGCTAAACACTGATTAAATGTGATAGCTAAATCTGATTATAACTGATGCCATAGCTAAACGCTGATTATAAGTGATGACATAGCTAATACTGATTATAACTATGACATAGCTAAACGCTGATTATAACTGATGACATAACTTAATGCTGATTATAACTGATGACATAAATCTGATTATAACTGATGAAACACTAAACACTGATTATAAGTGATGACATAGCTAAACACTGATTATAACTGATGACATAGTAATCATGTATTCCTTTTACCTTTAATAAGAAAAGCTTCCGTAAGGAGACGCATCAAGTACAGGGGCTCATCATCTAGAGAAATATCATCAATTCCCGCTCGGGCATACATGCTTACGCATCCCTATTGACCCTTCAATGTAATGTAATTTTCCCAGTATCACAGAGCTTCTGTCAAATATTTAGGCTGAAAAAAAAAGGAAAGTTAATTTTTAAAGAGTCTACATCAAACACAACCAATTAATGAGTGTATTCTAGCCTACAGATCAAGGCGTGTATGTCTAACCTTACCGATCAAGGTGTGTATGTCTAACCTTACCGATCAGTGTGAATGTCTAGCCTTACAATCAAGGCATGTATGTCTAACCTTACCGATCGAGGTGTGTATGTCTAGCCTTACAGATCAAGCGTGTATGTCTAACCTTACCGATCAAGGCGTGTATTCTACCCTTACAGATCAAGGTGGTATGTCTAGCCTTACAGATCAAGGCGTGTATGTCTAACCTTACCGACAAGGCGTGTATGTCTAACCTTACCGATCAAGGTGTGTATGTCTAACCTTACCGATCAAGGTGTTATTGTCTAGCCTTACAGATCAAGGCGTGTAGTCTAACCTTACCGATCAAGGCGTGTATGTCTAACCTTACAGATCAAGGCGTGTTGTCTAACCTTACCGATCAAGCGTGTATGTCACTCCTTACGATCAAGGTGTGTATGTCTAGCCTTACCGATCAGGTGTGTATGTCTAACCTTACCGATCAGGTGGTATGTCTAGCCTTACCGATCAAGGCGTGCATGTCTAACCTTATCGATCAAGGCGTTGTAGGTCTACACCTTACCGATCAAGGTGTGTATGTCTAGCCTTACCGACAGGTGTGTATCTAACCTCGATCAAGGCGTGTTGTCTAGCCTTACAATCAAGGCGTGTATGTCTAACCTTACCGATCAAGGCGTTGTATGTCTAACCTATTACGATCAAGGTTGTATGTCTAACCTTACCGATCAAGTTGTGTATGTCTAGCCTTACAGATCAAGGCGTGTATGTCTAACCTTACCGATCAAGGCGTGTATGTCTAACCTTACCGATCAAGGCGTGTATGTCAGCCTTACAGATCAAGGCTGTATGTCTAACCTTACCGATCAAGGCGTGTATGTCTAACCTTACCGATCAAGGTGTGTATGTCTAACCTTACCGATCAAGGTGTGTATTTCTAGCCTTACAGATAGAAGTGTAGGTCTACCCTTACCGATCGAGGCGTGTATGTCTAACCTTACCATCGAGGCGTGTATTCTAACCTTACCGATCAAGGCGTGTATGTCTAACCTTACCGATCAGGCGTGTATGTCTAACCTTACCAATCAAGGCGTGGAATGTCTAACCTTACCGATCAAGGCATGTATGTCTAACCTTTACCGATCAAGGCATGTATGTCAACCTTACCAATTAAGGCGTGTATGATAAACCTACCGATCAAGGCTTGTATGTCTAACCTTACCGATTGAAGCATGTATGACTAACCTTACCAATCAAGGCGTGTATGTCTAACCTTACTGATTGAGACATGTATGTCTAACCTTACCGATCAAGGCATGTATGGTAACCTTACCGATTAAGGTGTGTATGTCTAACCTTACCGCGAGGCATGTATGTCTAACCTTACCGATCAAGGCGTGTTGTCTAACCTACCGATCGAGTCATGTATGTCTAACCTTACCGATCAGGCATGTATGTCTAACCTTACCGATCAGGTGTGTATGTCTAACCTTACCGATCAAGGCATGTATTTCTACCTTCCGATTGAGGCGTGTATGTCTAACCTTACGATTGAAGCATGTATGACTAACTTTACAATCGAGGCATGTATGTCTAACCTTACCATCGAGGCTGTATGTCTAACCTTACCGATCGAGGCGTGTATGTCTAACCTTACCAATCAAGGCATAATGTCTAACCTTACCGATCAGGCGTGTATGTCTAACCTTACCGATCAAGCGCATGTTATGTCTAACCTTACGATCGAGGAGGCGTTGTCTACCTTACTGCTCGAGCGCATGTATGTCTAACCTACCTCTAAGCGTGTATGTCTAACCTTACCGATTGAGGCGTGTATGTCTAACCTACCAATCGAGGCATGTATGTCTACCTTAACGATCAAGGCGTGTATGTCTAACCTACCGATCAAGGCGTGTTGTCTAACTTACCGATCGAGGCGACCTACGATCGAGGCGTTTAGTCTAACCTTACCGATCAAGGCGTGTGTGTCTAACCTTACGTTCAAGGCTGGTATGATAAACCTTACCGATCAAGGCTTGTATGTCTAACCTTACCGATTGAAGCGTGTATGACTAACCTTACCAATCAAGGCGTGTATGTCTAACCTTACCGATCGAGGCATGTACGTCTAACCTTACCGATCGAGAGTGTATGTCTAACCTTACCGATCGAGGCATGTATGTCTAACCTACTGATCAGCGTGTATGTTAACCTTACTATCGAGGCATGTATGTCTAACCTCCGATCAGGGCGTGTATGTCTAACCTTACCGATCAAGGCATGTATGTCTAACCTTACCGATCGGTGTGTATGTCTAACCTTACCGATCAAGGCGTGTGTCTACCTTCCGACAAGGTGTGATGTCTGACCTTACCGATCAAGGTGCGTATGTCTAACCTACCGATCAAGGCGGTATGTCTACCTTACCGACAAGGCTGTATGTCTAATCTTAATCAAGGCGTGTATGTCTAACCTTACCGATCAAGGCGTGTATGTCTAACCTTACCGATCAAGGCATGTATGTCTAACCTTACCGATCAAGGCGTGTATGTCTAACCTTACCGATCAAGGCATGTATGTCTTATCTTACCGATCAAGGCGTGTATGTCTAACCTTACCGATCAAGGCATGTATGTCTAACCTTACCGTTGAGGCGGCATATATGTCTAACCTTACGATCAAGGCATGTATGTCTAACCTTACCGATTGAGGCGGCATATATGTCTAATCTTACAGATTGAGGCGGCATGTTGTCTAACCTTACCGATCAAGGCATGTATGTCTAACCTTACCGATCAAGGCATGTATGTCTAACCTTACCGATCAAGGCATGTATGTCTAACCTTACCCATCAAGGCGTGTATGTCTAACCTTACCGATCAAGGCGTGTATGTCTAACCTTACCGATCAAGGCATGTATGTCTAATCTTACCGATCAGCGTGTATGACTAACCTACGTCGAGGCGTGTATGTCTAACCTTACCGATCAAGGCATGTATGCTAACCTTACCGATCAAGCGTGTATGTCTAACCTTACCGATCAAGGCATGTATGTCTAACCTTACGATCAAGGTCGTGATGTCTAACCTTACCGATCAAGGCATGTATGTCTAATCTTACCGATCAAGGCGTGTATGTCTAACCTTACCGATCTAGGCGTGTATGTCTAACCTTACCGATCAAGGCGTGTATGTCTAACCTTACCGATCAAGGCATGTATGTCAATCTTACCGATCAAGGCATGTATGTCTAACCTTACTGATCAAGGCGTGTATGTCTAACCTATTACTGATCGAGGCGTGTATGTCTAACCTTACCGATTGAGGCGTGTATGTCTAACCTTGCCGATTGAGGCATTGTAGTCTAACCTTACCGATCGAGGCGTGTATATTTTACCTTAGCCTGCTCAATTACATTCACCAGTTTCCTTAAAAGGATCAAGACCCTAGATATGTTTTAATTCTACATTATTATTTCCTAATGCCATAGGATTCTAA
Source organism: Hymenochirus boettgeri (assembly GCA_019447015.1). Taxonomy (NCBI): domain Eukaryota; kingdom Metazoa; phylum Chordata; class Amphibia; order Anura; family Pipidae; genus Hymenochirus; species Hymenochirus boettgeri. Next base: position 8,907,998 of record CM033473.1, on the reverse strand, counting down.
CTGCACAGAGACACGTCTTCTTCTATTTTGGTACAGAACTTCATGTAAATACCATGTTTGTTTGTAACGGTTCGATGAGGATACAGGACATTAACTGTTCTCTATGTCAGACAGGGAGATAATAAACTGCTCCCCCAGATGAACTAGTGCTTTATATGGTGTTCCTACCACCGCGTACGGTTTCTCATCCCTCGTTGTTTTGTTTATGGGACATCCTGTATTGTAATTAAATAAAGGAGAGAAGACATTCAGAACAAACTATCGCATTATTGGTTCGTCTCCCAGACACACGCAGTGTAATGTTGTTGTACGTTTAAACAAAACTCTCTAAACAAATGTATAGTTTTTATAACCCGCAATCTTCCGTGTTTGGCTCATTAAAAGACAATTACACCCTAACTATTACCCCCTCCTCTACCCGATAGTATACCAGGGTGAGGACCTTAACCGCCAGGTCCTCAACCCTCGGTTTTCTCTAAAAGGTACATAAGTCCATGACTGTTCTCGGACTGGCAAATAGGGAGACATGCTCCTTGTGGAGCAACTCTTCCCATTGGCCAGGTTTCGGAATATTTCTGGAAACAAGGAGACAGCTCCTTAGGGACCCTATAAAGAGAACCTAGGGATGAGGACCTAGAAGTTTAGGTCCCCACCCTGTGTACTATCAAGTCATTTTCCTACATTAGAATAGTCTACTCCCATTAAAGGAAATTTTACCCCTGGCCCAGATGAGGCAACTCGGGAATCAGCCGTAAGTCATTGGCCATAAGGACCAGATCAGCATTGATCAAGAAGATGTTCCTTCAGCAACATCCTGGAGGCCGGTAAGTATTGCAAGTTGAGGTTTTGGGGGGTCCTAGTTATAAATATCCATTGTTGTTAAGGGGGTAACATGAACTTTTATTCTGCTACATGGACTTACCTGCAATTTTCCTCTGTTCAAATACCAGTTAGGTAGCGTTTTGCTTGCTGTAGTTTGGGGTCCGTATTGTCCACCAAGAGTCCAGATTCCTTAGCTTGGCAATATTTTCCTTTAAGAACAATTCCAACAGGGATTCTGCAAGGAGCAGGTTAGAAAAATCATCTGAAAGACATGAAAAAACAATTTGTCTTTGCCATTGAACAGGCGATTATTCCCTAATGGTTACTATAAACCTGGATAAAGCATAAAAGTGAATTACTTAACCCCAAAACTTAACCCATTGTTAAGTGCAGCCCTAGGAGATTAGGCAGCTCAGGGTACAGCCGTCAGTCATTGGCAATGATGTCAGGTTGGAAGGACCACAAGAACTGCAGCTACTGGAGAGATCAGGAGAAAGACATCTACAGGGACATCATGAAAGAAGGTAAGTAATGATGTACTGACCTACGACAGGTAGGTGAGCATTGCCAGACAAAGATGTTTGAAGCTTCCATTCAAATCAATGACAATATTGCACTACATACTCCAGTGCTAATTTTCTGACGGATGTTGTGTGTGTGCTATTTCAACCTATGTGTGCAGATTTCGGAGGGGTGTGCACACTAGAAGCAGTACAGAGAACAATCAGTACTTGCAGATCTCAACCTCCACATAACTTCACCTTCCTCTGTCGGGGCAAACAACGGATAATTAGGGAATCATTAACAGTTTATTTGCCTACATCTCTGACTGATGATAATTTAGCAGTTGGAGAACTATAGAAACATTTAATGAATGACCAGGAAGGACGAAGACTTTGAATGAAGCCCATAATCACTACAAAGATATTAAATGAATGAGATGTCCTTTGCTGTAGTATGAGTCATTAAAGGAGAACTACGTGAATATAAACTTCTCTCTTCTGCAGCTCCAGGAATTGATTTCAGCGATTGGACATGATGTGTCACGGGAAGTCAGATTGACTTCATATCCAGAAGATGCAAAGGAGAGAAAAAAATCCTTTTTAAATAGGTTAGTGCAATTTTCCCCTAACCCCACGCTGCTACTTTAGCACTTAATTAACATTTCTAACCAGATTGTTAATAATAAGTATTTCCCCTGTTCTAACTCTTTCTGGCAGAGGTTGCTCCGCTCATTGAGCTTTTAGGAACCTGAGTATGTGCAGAAGGGAAAGAGCAGTCAATCATTGGTTATAATGTAAGCAATCACAGCCAGCTTACTCTGCCAGAATGGGACAATATTATCCTTATGTCTGAGGAAGGTGTCGCACTGACAACGAAACGTCACGTTTTAAATAAATGGATTTGAGACTTTTAATTAAGACTGAATTGCTTTGTTTGGATACTATTACGATTGCTATGGTTTTTGGAGCAGCACCCAGCGATTTCAATTATACACATAGGTGTGCGGGGAACTATCTACTTTTGAATAGTAAACATTTCACTTTGGTGCTGGTGAAGCCTTTCAATACTATAAAAAGGGGTGAGACAATATAGGGGGCTATCATCCATACAATGTAATATTGGACATTGCTAGAAATCACTGAGCCATGGAGGTAAGCCGAGCCAGCCAAGCCAAATAAAAAAAGACAGCAGGGGGAAAAAAGATTATGAAAACCACCAGTGAGGTGAGAAGCATTAGAGCCACACTGAGGCAGCAAACTGGTACTTCCAAAACACCCAATCCAAAACACACATCAACATTATATATGCAGTGCAGTGAAGAGTGCTGTGATTTGTATTGAGGAGACAAAACAGCAGTCTACACAAACATATGGCCCAGCACAGAAGATCTAATTCCTCGGGCCAGGATTCAGTCTTGTACCTTTAATGTCACCATCTTGGACAAGAACAGACTGGTTTAAAAGAGGAGCCAATGAGGAAATGTATGTCCAAATAAAGAAACCAAGCTTAAATGTAGGTGTGGGAGAGGGTTTCAACACCAATTGTTTGTTATGTAAAATGCTGTATTGACCCTTACCACTGGGTAGTTTTGTATACACCTCTCAGGCTACTTTTTCACAAGAGTTCCTTAAGTGGCGACCATCGCGGAACCTCTCAAGAAACTATATGGAGGTCCCTAACACCTAGCTATTATTATGAGGTCCCTAACACATGCTTGTTATTTGGAGGTCCCTAACACTGGATGTTATATGGAGGTCCCTAACACCTGGCTGTTATTGGAGGTCCCTAACACCTGGCTGCTATATGGAGGTCCCTAACACCTGCTGTTATATGGAGGTCCCTAACAACCCTGGCTGTTATATGGAGGTCTCTAACACCTGGCTGTTATATGGAAGTCCCTAACACCTGGCTGTTATATGGAGGTCCCTAACAACACCTGGCTGTTATATGGAAGTCCCTAACACCTAGCTATTATATGGAGGTCCCTAACACATGGCTGTTATATGGAGGTCCCTAACACCTGGATGTTATATGAGGTCCCTAACCTGGCTGTTATATGGAGGTCCCTAACACCCACTGGCTGCTATATGGAGGTCCAACACCTGGCGTTATATGGAGGCCCTAACAACACCTGGCTGTTATATGGAGGTCTCTAACACCTGCTGTATATGGATCCCTAACACCTGGCTGTTATATGGAGTCCCTACAACCACTGGCTGTATATGGAGGTCCCTTACACCTGGCTGTTATATGGAGGTCCCTAACAACCCTGGCTTTATATGGAGGCCTTACACCTGTGGTTATATGGAAGTCCCTAACATCTGGCTGTTTATATGGAAGTCCCTAACCCACACCTGGCTGTTAAATGGAGGTCCCTAACACCTGTTGTTTATATGAAGTCCCTAACACCTGCTGTTATATGGAGGTCCCTAACAACACCTGCTGTTATATGGATGTCCTTAACACCTGGTTGTTATTGGAAGTCCCAACACCTGGCTGTTATATGGAGGTCCCTATCAACACTGGCTGTTATATGGAAGTCCCTTACACCTGTTGTTATATGGAGTTCCCTAACACCTGGTTGCTATATGGAAGTCCCTAACACCTGGCTGTTATATGGGGTCCCTATCAACACCTGGCTGTTATATGGAAGTCCCTTACACCTGGTTGTTATATGGAAGTCCCGAACACTGGCTGTTATATGGAGGTCCCTAACAACACCTGGCTGTTATATGGAAGTCCCTTACACCTGGTTGTTATATGGGAGTCCCAACACCTGGCTGTTTAATGGAGGTCCTCAACAACCTGCTGTTATATACTGATTGGGACTTTCCAGGTATTTATGTCAAACCGATTCCTATACAAGTCTTACTGAATTGATAAAGCCAGTCGATGACTAGAAAAAACTAAACTTCAAGTCCAGTTGATGAAATGAATATCCCAGATACCAAAAAACAGATTAAACCTATTGGTAATTTTTGACTGATCCGTGTATTTTAATATGTAAAACAATGCCATCCCTCCCATACATTAAGTGATCTGGCAGAGAGAATATTTCTCAGTGTGGAGCATGGATCGAGGGACAAAGGGGTTAAGAGATTAATATTTTTCTAGGCAATAAAAACTGATTGACTGTAAATATCCAAAGGTCACTGTGTGCATCTGCTGTGTAGATCTCATTGTTTAATACACAAACTGGTCCCAGAAATTCATTCAAGCAGAAGATATATTTCCCCAATATTTACCATCTACACAGACAGAACATTCTCTGTAGGATATTCACCAGGAACATTCCGGTTTTTTCTATATCATTTTTATCACTGTGGGTCACTTTACCCATGAATCACTTGTGATTCCATTCCTACGACTGTTATTACTGAGCGTCCACTGTAGCCGGTTCCATGTGATGGCATATTCCATGACATTCGGTTTGTTGGGACGCAGCCAGAGTGACTTTCCATACCAAGTTCCCCAATATTAGGCGGCATTCAACTGCTACTTTAAAGGACAGCTACACTGTAAAAATTAACAATTTCAAAAATGAAAAAGTACCTGGAGGAGGGAGTAGGATTGATTATCCCTACCTACCATTATCATTTAATCTGCCAGGTTAGTGTCTTGGCTTTCCTGTATTAAAGATGAGCTGAAGCACTGAGGAAGCCTGGCAGAAGCAAACTTCTGCACGCAGCAATTATATTTATTTAGTATTAGTAGGAGTATTATTGGCAGTATTAATGGCAGCATAAAGGGGCCGCATGAATGGGCTGTATTAATGGGAAGCATGAATGGCATATAATGGAATCATGAATACAGTATTAATGGGCAGCATGAATGGGCAGTATTAATGGGACATGAATGGCAGTATTAATGGAAGCATGAATAAGCAGATAATTGGGCAGTAGGAAATGGCAGTATTAATGGAAGCATAAATGGGCAGTATTAATGGAAGCATGAATGGCCAGAATTAATGGGATACATGAATGGCCAGTATTATGGAAAGCATGAATTAGCAGTATAAATGGAAGTATTAATGGTAAGCATAATAGCAGTATTAATGGGAAGCATTAATGGGCAGTATTAATGGGCAGCTAAAATGGACAGTATTAATAGCAGCATGAATACAAAATGAATGGGAAGTATTAATGGGCACAGCTTTAATGGGAAGCATGAATGGGCAGCATATTGGAATTATGACTGAGCAGTATTAATGGGCATCATGAATGGGCAGTATTAACAGGCAGCAGGAATACCAGTATGAATAGAAGTATGAATGGACGTATTATTGCACAGCAGTAGCATTATTGGATAGTATTAATGAGCAGTATTATTGGATAGTATCAACAGGCAGTATTATTGGATAGTATTAATAGGCAGTATTATTGGATAGTATTAATGGGCAATATTATGGGATGGTATTAATGGGCAGTATTATTGGATAGAATTAACAGCCAGTATTATTGGGTAGTATGTATTATGGATAGTATTATGGATTAGTATGTAACATGGGCAGTATTATTGGATAGTATTAATGAGCGTAGTATTGATAGTATTCGGATGTTTATTGGACTATTAATGGCAGTATTATAGATAGTATTATGGACAGTATATTGGATAGTATTATGGACAGTATTATTGGATGGTATTAATAGACAGCATTTTATTTTTTTTTTTCTTACTGTTCCTTATTACTACAAAGTGGAACTTTTCTTAATTAGACTCCTTCTGTTCTATTTTCACCTGCGAACCCCCACACCCAGCGAGTGACTCACTGACAATTGTTACTGCTGGTTTTAATTCCAGCAAGAAAAAGATCTCATGAAGAAACAGCATTTTGCAACCCATGCAACCCAGGCAGGTTAAAGGGGAAATACAGGCTGCAGTATCTTTCAGTTATAAAATGCACTACTTTAGAAACAAGGCAAAAGTAGTACTTACAGTCTAATGGCCATAGAAGTGCAATATTATGTGGAGTGGTGTACAACAATCAGGTTTGCCAAAAAAAATTTTGATTAATTTTATTGGCCGTGATTGTCTACAAATCAATCATTGTATGGCCACCTTAACACCTCTCAGGCTCCATATTGCCTTTAATCATAGACAATGACCATATGATAAAAGTTATCATGACTTTAAGACCAGTTTAGAGGGGGCTGTGTGGGTTTTCATAAAACTTACAGAGCCTCATAGTCAGGATTGTCATGAACCCACACTGTCACTTTACCACCCTGGGGATGCAATTACACAATAGTACACACAGTACGATATTGGATCCCATTGCACCTCCCGTTTAATGGACTTACTACCTGTTAAAGTCACAGCCACTTTGGACACACACATAATCTTACAAGTTTGGAGGTTGGTCAATTGCAACAGTAATAAAGATAGTACAAAATAAATTGTGCTATTCTTCTCAACATTGACAGTAATTATACCATTGGGAGTTACTTGATACTACAGTGAATTATTTTACTACAATGAGTTGTTTTACACTACACAGAGATTTTTATTCTACCAGTAGTTATTTTACACTACATGGAGTTTTTTTACACTACAGTGAATATTTTTGACACTAAAGTGAAGTTTGTTTTACACTACACAGAGATATTTTATTCTACAAGGCGTTATTTTACACTAGGTAGTTATTTTACACTACATGGAGTTATTTTACACTACACTAGTTATTTTACACTGCCAAAGATTTATACTAAAATGTGTTATTTTACACTACAGGGGGTTATTTTTACACTACACAGTTTTGTTTTACACTGCAAGAGTTATTTTACACTACATGAGTTTATTTACTAATCATTACACACAGTGAGTTATTTTACACTACAACTAAGTTATTTACATACAAAAAACAGAATTCTAGTGCTCTAGAATTCTGTTTTTTGTATGTATATATTTTTGGTCTCTAGTTGCACTTTAATATGGATGAACACAGCCCAATTTTCTATATACTAAGTTTTTTACACTATACAGAGATATTTTACTAACAAGGTGTTATTTTGCACTACAGTGAGTTATTTTACACTACCTGAGTTATTTTAAACTACACTGAGTTATTTTATACTCAAGGTGTTATTTTACACTACAGTGAGTTAATTTATACTACACAGTTATTTACACAGCACAGAGTTATTTTACACTCACTGAGTTATTTTATACTACAAGGTGTTATTTTACACTACAGGGTGTTATTTATACTCAGTTATTTTACACTACAGTGAGTTAATTACACTACACAGAGTTATTTTACACGTCACAGAGTTATTTTACACTTCACTGAGTTATTTTATACTACAGAGTTTTTTACACTACAGGAGTTTTTACCTACACTGATTATTTACACTACACGGAACACTATAATGAGTTTTTTATAAGCAAGGTGTTATTTTCCACTAAAGGTTGTTGTTTTATACTACCCAGCTATTTTACACTACAGGGAGTTAATTTACCTCTACACATACACTACGGGGTATTTTAAAGCGGGGTATCGCAATTAATGGGCGCTTGAATGGGCAACATTAATGGGCAGTATTAATTTACGATCCCACGCATTATCGGTAATGTACAACAGCGGCGGTAAATGTACGGCCACAGACGTACATTTACACTGAACATTCGGAGTAGAATATTTTACGCTACCAAGCATTATTTTAAATAACCAGGAGTTTTTTACATTTCGGGGCATATTTACACCAGACCAGTGTAATGTAACATTACGGTTATAATGTAGCACCCGCTCATTATAAATACAACCCAGGATTTCATGTGTGTATCTCACTAAGCTGACAATTGCATTTGCAAAGCCATGAATAAAACCCAGAGATAGGAACCAATACTAAACACAACATGTGCACTCTACTCACCCTCTACCCTTACTGGTAGAACTAAGGCTGGTTTCTGTGATTTGCCAACTGCAAACTTCAGTGGAAATGAAGACCTAAAGTTAATGTTAATGTGATATAGTTCGGGGTGGACCAGGTTTGCAATAAGAAACACAGTGATAAATTGTAGGTTATGGAGGTGACAAGCAGCAATTGTTTTGCACCAGAAATCAACGACAGTTGGGCTTTGTGGCTTTTGATCTTTATTGGTCAAAAGGAGATAAAGACTAATTAAGGGCAAATTGCTTTTAGAATTCTGAGAGATGTAAGTCTAACCTAATATGCTGTTGATGTTCTATTTCCCTCTCTTTCTGCTTCCTGCTCAAAAAGCAGAGGGAAGGGAGAGAAGAGCATACAAGTAATGTTACATGTGTCAGCTTTCAACCTGTTGCAGTTTAGGGGATTTGGGGGTAATTTACCATATATATAATTTTCATTTGAGGAAGAGTTGGCCTTTAATATAAATGTACTAATGGTGTCCTGAGGACGTGAATGGCACTGTCCTCCCAGCTTGGGAAACTCGTTCAAAAACACAGCAAGTCTAGAGCTTGGGACCTGGATTATTTCTTCTGCCTAAAATATAAAAAATACATTAGGGATTAATTACATCCTTCCATTTTCACAGGCAGTAATGAGTCACACACGATCAGAGCTGAGCTGTGCGGTGGAATGTCTAGTTTACTTTCTATACACAGCCAAACTGGATTCATTTCATCATTACCAGCCTGGAGATAGTCACATATCCACATGTTTAAAGCCCAAACCACACAACTGGATCCACATTCTACAGATGATTTCTGGTGTTTTTGCCAGAGATTAGGACACAAACTACAATATTATTTAATTCCACATGGTAGATTTATCAAGAGGTTTGTGCAGGTGGCACAGTAAGGGTTAAAATGTAAGATGCAATAGAAACACTCAACATACACACACACATATACACAAACATACAACACAATAGATACATACAACATACACAACATACACACAGAACATACAACATACACACAAACATACACACAACATCACGCAAGATTCATACAACATACACACAAACATATACACAAACATACACACAAGATCATACAACCTACACACAAACATACACCAAAATAAAGCAATGTATGTTTGGAGAAGATTATTCTTCCCATATCGTACAATCACAATTGCATATGGACAATCGTACAATCGTGTTTTCTATCAGGCAGTTGAATTTTTTTCCCCGATGGATAATCCATCGTACGATCATATTGTAGCGTCTATGGCCAACATAACCTGAAATGTGGCCTGATGTTATCTTACTCCTTCCTGGTTCTGATTAGCAGCTGTCAGCCATGGATGGTGACAGTTGGCATCACAGTCATGACTAATGATCTTCCATCCTCTGAGCATGTGCAAGCTTGAGAAGGTGGAAACCTTTTGAGAGTCTGTCAGCTTTACTAACTATTGGGGTTTCAGAATTGGGGATTATTTATTTTCCAATTGAGGTAAGAAAATTCCCTTCCAATAAGCTAATAAACGGCAGATACGAAATAAAATAATGCCAAGGCATATTTTTCAGCGTACCAGTAAACCAGTGTAATGTTTTTTTTTTTTTACCTTTGGATTGTCCTGCGTGAGACTGCCAAATGGGATTAGAATGAGCCGATTCCACGTGGCCAGAATACAAAGTGACTAAACGCTATTTCAGAGCTCACAATACTAGATTGTCTGCTGAGAGAGCTGGATTATGGCTACAAGTCTGGCCAGTCTAAAAGTATATATAAAATATCTGTAAATAGAGCGATCTATCAGATTCAGGATTACAACAGGTATCCCCTGCTATAGTCAGGACTAAATCTCCCCCACGTGACTAGTTCCAAGCTTTCAGGTGTGGAGGGAGGGAAGAGAAGAAGCTAAATGTATATTTCAATATAGAAGATTACCCCTACAGGTTCTTTCTGCAAACACCCCATAACACTAATGGCAGAACTGTTTCATGTTCATCACACTAGCTACCAGTCTAGATATAGTGTTTATGAATGAAAAGTCCCATATCTCTAGCAGTTTGTTAAAGGGCAGAAGAACCGAATCTCACCTTAACAAACCCATTGTATTGCACAACTGAGGATGTTGGGTAATGCAGTTCTACCATTATCACGCTCAAGCTGGTGTTCAAACGTGAACAAAACCTGGCATTTTTTCCATCCCACAATTAAGGCTGTTTTACGTGTGTCCACCCCCGGACTATAACAATCACTGCACCAACAGGCATGTTCGTGTTGCAGTGTGTTGGGGAGAGAGATAGCGCTGTGTAATCCCTTCTAACCAGTTCACCTGTCGCTTCCCAGTCGGTCCACCAGCGAGTGCTGTTCCTCTATATATATATTTATGTATATGGGTAGGAGCTGCCATTACTATTTCTCTTAGACATTGGTGGCCTAGGTGGGATTCTGGTAATGGCACAGAGGGTGGCTCAGGTGGGATACTGGTAATGCAACAGAGGAAGCCAAGGTGGGATACTGGGTAATGGCACAGAGGGCAGCCCAGGTGGAATACTGGACAATGGTAATAGAGGGTGCACAGGTAGGTATACGGTTATGGTACGAAGGTGGCACAGATGAGATACTGGGTAATGGCACGAATGTGACGCAGTGGGATCTACTGGCAATGGCACAGAAAGTGCGCCCAGGTGGGTATGTTTAATGACACATAGGGTGGCACAGGAACAGTGTTCCCTCTAAGCTGTGCGCACGCATACAACTCTGCGCGCCTGCGCACCACAAAATCTTCTGGATATAAGTGCTGCGGTATGGAGCGCACAAAATTACGTTTTCTATGAACACAGAAATATATTTCGTCGCACACAGCCAATTTGAGAAGGAACATGTGCACAGGAAGGATACTGGTAATGACACAGAGGGTAGCACAGGTGGGATACTGGGTTATGGCACAAAGATGATGGCACAGGTGGGCCAATGGGTAATGGCGAGGGTGGCACAGGAGACACTGGATAATGGCACGAGGGTAGCACATGAGGTATACTGGGTTATGGAACAAGTAGCACATAGGTATACGGGTTTGGTACAGAGGTAGCACATGAGTATAGCTGGGTTTATGGTACCAGGGGAGCACATGAGGTTACGGGTTATGGCACAGAGGGAGCACATGAGGTATACTGGGTTATGGTACAAGAGGTAGCACATGAGGTACCTGGGTTATGGAACAGAGGTAGCACATAGGTATACGTGGGTTTTGGAACAGAGGTAGCACATGAGTATCTGGGTATGTACAGGGGTAGCACATGAGATACTGGGTTTGTAACGAGGGTAGCACATGAGTTATACTGGGTTATGGTACAGAGGGTACACATGAGGTATACTGGGTTATGTACAGAGGGTAGCACATGAGGTATGCTGGGTAATGGTACAGAGGGTAGGCACATGAGGTATATGGGTTATGGTACAGAGGTAGCACATGAGGTATGCTGGTTACTGGTACAGAGGGTAGCACATTGAGGTCTACTGGGTTATGGTACAGAGGGTAGCACATGAGGTATACTGGGTAATGGTACAGAGGGTACACAATGAGTGTATACTGGGTATATGTACATGGGTTAGGCATGAGGTGTTTGTTAAGTCATAGGTAGTCGGGTTGGTAAACGAGTGTACACATGAGGTATACTGGGTTAATGGTAACAAGGGTAGCACATGAGGTATACTGGGTTATGGTACAGAGGGTAGCACATAGAGGTATACTGGGTTATGGTACAGAGGGTAGCACATGAGGTACTGGGTTATGGTACAGAGGGTAGCACATGAGGTATGCGGGGTAACTGGTACAAGAGGTAGCACAGGAGGTATACTGGGTTATTGGTACAGAAGGTAGCACATGAGGTATACTGGGTAATGGTACAGAGGGTAGCACATGAGTATACTGGTATGTACGGGAGCACATGAGTTATGGTTTGGTAACAGAGGGTAGCACATGAGTTATGCGGTAATGGTACAAGAGGTAGCACATGAGGTATACTGGGTTATGGTACAGAGGGTAGCACATGATGTATACTGGGTTATGGTAACAGAGGGTAGCACATGAGGTATACTGGGTTATGGTACAAGAGGTTAGACACAATGAGGTATGCTGGGGTAATGGTACAGAGGGTAGCACATAGTTGTGGGTTGATGAGATGAGTAACGAGGGTAGCCTTGAGGTATACTGGGCTGGCCTGGTATGGTGTACAGAGGTCCCAGTGGCAACCTGGGTAATGGTAAAAGAGGTTGGCAAACAGAGGTAGGAGAGTGTGTGTGTCTGGTGTGTTCTCTTACTCCACACCATTGGTGCTCCTCGCGCCTTGGTGGGTTAATTTTGGGCTTCACAATTCACCACAAACACACAACTACTGATTATATCTGATGACAGCTAAATACTGATTATAACTGATGACATAGCTAAACACTGATTATAACTGATGACACAGCTAAATACTGATTACAACTGATGAAATAGCTAAACACTGATTATAACTGATGACAGGTAAATACTGATTATAACTGATGACATAGCTAAACACTGATTATAACTGATGACACAGCTAAATACTGATTACAACTGATGACATAGCTAAACACTGATTATAACTGATGACAGGTAAATACTGATTATAACTGATGATACAGCTAAATACTGATTATAACTGATGACATAGCTAAACGCTGATTATAACTGATGACATAACTTAATGCTGATTATAACTGATGACAGCTAAATACTGATTATAACTGATGAAACAGCTAAACACTGATTATAAGTGATGACATAGCTAAACACTGATTATAACTGATGACATAGCTAAACACTGATTATAAGTGATGACATAGCTAAACACTGATTATAACTGATGACATAGCTAAACACTGATTATAAGTGATGACATAGCTAAATACTGATTATAACTGATGACATAGCTAAATGCTGATTATAAGTGATGACATAGCTAAATACTGATTATAACTGATGACATAGCTAAATGCTGATTATAACTGATGACATAACTTAATGCTGATTATAACTGATGACAGCTAAATACTGATTATAACTGATGAAACAGCTAAACACTGATTATAAGTGATGACATAGCTAAACACTGATTATAACTGATGACATAGTAATCATGTATTCCTTTTACCTTTAATAAGAAAAGCTTCCGTAAGGAGACGCATCAAGTACAGGGGCTCATCATCTAGAGAAATATCATCAATTCCCGCTCGGGCATACATGCTTACAGCATCCCTATATGACCCTTCAATGTAATGTAATTTTCCCAGTATCAGCAGAGCTTCTGTCAAATATTTAGGCTGAAATAAAAAAGGAAAGTTAATTTTTAAAGAGTCTACATTCAAAACAACCAATTAATGAGTGTATGTCTAGCCTTACAGATCAAGGCGTGTATGTCTAACCTTACCGATCAAGGTGTGTATGTCTAACCTTACCGATCAAGGTGTGTATGTCTAGCCTTACAGATCAAGGCATGTATGTCTAACCTTACCGATCGAGGTGTGTATGTCTAGCCTTACAGATCAAGGCGTGTATGTCTAACCTTACCGATCAAGGCGTGTATGTCTACCCTTACAGATCAAGGTGTGTATGTCTAGCCTTACAGATCAAGGCGTGTATGTCTAACCTTACCGATCAAGGCGTGTATGTCTAACCTTACCGATCAAGGCGTGTATGTCTAACCTTACCGATCAAGGTGTGTATGTCTAACCTTACCGATCAAGGCGTGTATGTCTAACCTTACCATATACAGATTATACAGTATGTATGTATATGTTTATTATATAGCGCCACTTGGGTACACAGCGCTGTACATATAACAATACAGATAATACAGTATAGCATGTATATGTTTATTTATATAGCGCCACTTGGGTAGTATGCAGCTGTACATTATAATATACAGATTTATAAAGTATGTATGTATATGTTATTTATAAAGGCCACTTGGGTACGCAGCGCTGTACATTATAATATACAGAGTAACAGTATGCATGTATATGTTTATTTATATAGCGCCACTTGGGTATGCAGCGCTGTACATTATAATATACCGATTATAAAGTATGTATGGATATGTTTATATAAAGCGCCACTTGGGTATGCAGCGCTGTACATTATAATATAACAGATTATAAGTATGTATGTATATGTTATTTATAAAGCGCACTGGGTACGCAGCGCTGTACATTATAATATACAGAGTATACAAACAGGTGATAAGTGCAAGCCATTATACAAATAGATAAAAATAAATATTAAATACAATTTCATACATGTGTTAAGAAAGCATATATATATAAATAAGTATAAATTGATATAAGGTGCAACAAGCCTCGACACATTAGGAATGAGATCCCTGCCCATAGATCTTACATCTAAGTAGGGAATCTCTGGTAGGGACCTCGCTGCCGATTATGGGTACTTTTGCAACTATTGTGGTTGTGATGGGTCAGTGTGTGGAGGTGTGGAGTGGTGCCAACTGATGTGCAAGAAGAACAAACCCACGTGTTAAAGGCAGCAGAGAAACTGAACACTATGATTTAAGATGGAGTTTTGAAAGGGGTCTCTACAGGAAAAGAGCAGAATGGAGTCAGGAATACCCATCACTACTTCCCTGTGTTGTTTACTTGTATAAGTATCTTTTCAAAATAGTAATATAAATAAGGACATATCAAAGCTTTCACAGAAGTAACTCACATTCGCTTGCCCCTAGGCAGTGATTGTGGATACCTGACTGTGCTGCTGCCAGATACTCAACCATATCAAGGATGTTGGCATATCCACCCCACCAATAAAATCTATACTTACCTTTCCCACCCCCAAACTCAAGATCTATACTTACCCCCTATGGTCCTGACGCCTTATAACCTACGCACTGGTCATCCCAGTTCTCCTCGTCAAGCCAACAAGATCTTATGGCATAAGTCATTGGCTGTGATGTCACCATCACCGGGAAGACTGTGGCAGAGGAAGTAAGTTTAGGAGATTCAGAAGCCCATGTGTGTATACAATCTCAGGGATTTGGTGGTGGGGAAGGTAAGCAAAGATTTTGGGGTGGGGGTGGACATGAGCTTTAAAGATTTTAGATTAAAGGGAATGTCCACCCCAAACTAAAATTTATATGTTGCGGAAATGGCAATAAAACTCAACCACGCGAGTTATAGAACTCAAAGTGGCCCCAAATGTACCTACCAGCCTTCGTTCCCTCGCTGCCTTCTACTTGTTTCCATGCACGAAAGCAAGCAGAAGTGACTCGACCCGGCATCTGCTCCTGTAATTGGCCTTAGACATTATGTTTGTTTTCTGTGCATGGAAAGGCATGGAATACAGGCAGAAGGTACATTTGGGGACTGCTTTGAATTCTAAAATCTCGCGAGGTTGAAGTTTATGGCCATTTCCTGCACATATAAAATTTAGTTTGGGGGGGGGACATACCCTTAAGGGGCCCACATGCGAAAATACAAAAGAACGATAGTTCAATATACAGTGTATACGGATACAGTGAATGAATTGAGGCTGTACAACCCACATTCAACCTATACGCAGAATATCGGTTGGTCGGCTGCTGAAAAATCTGCTCTTATGTACCCAGCCATTGAGGGCAAGACTTGGTTAATGGATGGTTAATAACGAGAACACAGAACTTTATCTGCTGAGTCAATCATAGGTGTGGTCCCTAATGATCATCGTCATACAGCTCTGACTACTGAAAGAATGCCTCTAGACACAACTGTACTTTTATTCATTGCCCATCAGTGAATTTATACCAACATGAGAATATCTACTATAAATATAAAGTAGCAGCAAGAGGAATCTAATATGGTGCAGAAAATCAAGGAAAAGTGAAGCATAAACGTCTAGTGAGTAACAAATGGTTTTGATGTCATAGGCCAGGGACCCTCAACATGGCCCTCCAGATGTTTGAAAACAACAACTCCCAGCATTCTCTGGCTACACTTTGTAGTTGAGGAATGCTGGGAGTTGTAGTTTTAAAAACATCTGGAGGGCCATAGTTTGAGGGTCCCGTCATTATCACTCAGCACTTATTACCACATTGTATCTGTATGTTACCCACCACCTAACTAGATTGTAAGCTCTACGGGGCAGGGACATCCTTTCCCTTGTGGCAAAGCTCTAGCACTTCTATTTATAGAATGTATATATTATGTACTGAACTATCTGTGTATTTGTTTCCCTTGTAGGACTTTATTGTTGCACGAGGAGAACCTTATCAGGGGCTCTAGAGAATGCATTGACCATGTGCAACTGTAAATCGGGTCCGTGGCCCATAATGAACCAGAAACCAATCTAAGAGCTACAGCTACCTTTTTGACTTTTGTTACCCTTTAAAGCAAACTATTAAATTTAAGACGCACTAACATATAGTGTTACTGTGTTAATTGATGTTATAAAGTTAACCACACCAATCAGCTCTCATTGCACCTAAAATGCTAAAAGCAGATATGTGGGGGTTGAGGTTCGCTATTGGCTAGTAAACCGTATGATTGAGACATAATATTGATACAGTGTATCTGCAGACAATACCTACAGTAGGAAATTAGACCTATCACGTTTCCTGCATTCCCCTCCCTGCATTTGTACAACAGGGGCACACAAAATGGCTACTCATCTGTCCATCATTATTTCCTAGAACTCTAACATGTGTGTGGCTGACAATGACATTATGACAAAAACGCAACATAACGTGATGAAGTGGAAATAAACCACATTTAGCTTACTTAAAAGGCAATATTAGAAATCCGAGAGATGCAAGTCTAACCCAAAATTCTGAACACTGTGCTGTTTGTGCTTCCTGGTTCTTCCAGTTGGCAGCTGACATTCATGGATGTGAAAGTAACAGCCAATCAATGAATGCTATTCCCCTAGCTGCTCCTCTGAGCACACGGAAGCTCCTAACAAGCTCAGAAAGCATAAAGAGTAGTCAGAAACCTTTTGGGAGCAAATGGAAGGGGAAAGAACCTTTTACTGCATAGCAGGTTAGTCCTACATCTCTCAGCTTTCCAACTATTGCATTTGTTGGGTTTGGGGGGGTTCAGGTTCGGGGGGGCTTCCCAAGTTGGAGGAAGAAAGACTTATAAGAAACAATGGAAGAGATGCAACAAGCTTACAACTATTTATTTATTTATCTGTTTATATTCCCATTGAGAAACACATAAGTATTTAAGTGCAAATGTCAAACACAAATAAGGAATCCATGGCAGCACCCCAGTACTGCTGTTATATTGCTGCAGGAATGGTAAGAAATGTTCCCATGTTCCAAAACATCTTCCCAAGTATCACATGAGAAGAGCAGCATGTTGTAAAGTTCCGTATACCTTCCAGGGCAGGGGAGGGTGTGAGTATTTACCTAACATAATCATTTACCATAGAAAAAACCTCAATGACGGTCAACAACATTCGGTCATAGTGCCGAGGAGTCAGTGATGTGATTCATTTAGAAGGTTTTAGTTTCTCTGAGGCATCAGGCCAGTTAATAAGAAAACAAATTTGTTTTATTAGACATGAGGTACAAACTGCATCTGCAGAATAAGACAAATCTATCCAATAGGAAAGGAGAATAAATAGATCAGGCTTTATTTTAACTTTATACAAACTCTAGTTCTCCTTTAACCTATACCAAACAATTAGATATTCTAAGATGTAACCCATTAAAGGCTAAATATGATTGGTTAGTGCAAATTAAAAGCACAGGCAAACATTTAAACCTCTCTTTGCGTCAAGGGGCAGATAAAAAAGCCAGTGGTATCACAATTTGCGATCAGGCCGTAATTCACAATGGTGCATTTTTGAGCGAACATGCTTAAATGTACGAAAATTAGTTCATACAATACCAAGCGGTAGCAAATACTGCAATGGTATTAAAGCGGCAGAAAACATAATACCGCCATATTTGTGGACCTGTACAAAATCACAAAATATCGGTCAGTCAGCCCGAAATATTAGCCCGTATGTACCTAGCCTTAGAGATAAAGACCAATCAGATTGTATGCAAACTCTACTGGGGAATCCTATGTCCAATTAAATTTATTTTAATTGGACATATTGGCATGACAATAAGAATAATCAGCCACCAATGACCATAACCTACAGTCATCACTGGCTAGTATTTTACCAACATATCTAAGCCGGAGTCCTTAATAGGAGGGGCTTCCTAATGGTGGCCATACTCTACAATCCCCGGCATACGATCAGGATAGGCGATTTTTTTTTTTATCGCCCCATCATCAATCATCCATCCCCTGATCAACAACTGCATTGTTGAATATATGGCTCCTTAAAGGGGAAGTTCAGTACAAATATGCTCTATAAAAAAGAGCAGTATTTTCCTATCCTAATGACCTAACCTGCCCATCCAGCATTGTGTCTGTGTATAAAAAATGCTCTGAAATACTGACTTCCTGTTTGCAGGACCCCTAATAGAGACCGTTATGGTCTTGCCCTTGACCCATTCAGTTGCTCAGTAGAGATCTGAGCATGTGTGACCCATCCAACAGTCAATCAGTAATGGAAGAGAATATGTAAAATAACTAGGTATGGCATTATATAAACTATAAAATGATATTGATATTGAACTTTCCATTTTAGACCAAGTCCAAGTTGACTTGGTACTGTAGATCTTTGCTTGGTAGTTCTATTAAATTTCCTATAATTAAGGTAAAGGTTACGCAAACCCCCATATGTCACATTATTTTATTGTAATGTGAATAATACCAAATACTGGCAAGTTAAAACACAAAACCAGGCACAGGTGTGTACAGAATAATACAGAGAACAGGAGCCTCATGCAAATATTTAGCCACAGCCTGCGGTAATCACCAGACAGGACACGGGAGCTTGTGCTAGTATCAGTATAAGATCGTACCCAGACAGGAAGTCTGTGGTCTGATCTCACGTCACAATACAAATCCCTGACCTGAGGTACAGCACATTCTACATTGTAAACAATACATTGTTAAACAAAGCCTTGTACGGCTCATCACGGAAGAAAACAAAAATACATAATACATCCTGCTGTACGGTACTTTAGAAAATGAACCAATCTCCAACTTCCTTTAGATTTAAAGGTAAAAACCCCAATAAAATAAATACATGAACTTACTTTTTTTAATGGAATCCTGATACAAGGGAACCCCGTAAAACATCTGGTCACTTTGCTTGCACAATGTTCACTGTAGGTCTCACCATGTAAAGTTAGATTACAAGTTCACACTACAAGTTCTCCGGACCTCCAGTCGCGTCCATTCCTGTCAGTACAGATCAGCGGGTGCAGTGGGTTAATGTCAAATAACAAGAGTTTCCATTTTGCACATCAATCTCCTTTGTGCTGCTACCCCTCTAAAGCTGTGACAATTCTTTGAAAGATGACAGAATCTGCAAGATCAGGATATATACACAGTCTCAAACATTCCCCATATACACAGCATGTACACAGCATATACACATGTACACAGCATGTACACAGCATATACACAACATGTACACAGCATATACACAACATGTACACAGCATATACACAACATGTACACAGCATATACACAACATGTACACAGCATATACACAACATGTACAGCATATACACAGCATGTACACAGCATATACACATGTACACAGCATGTACACAGCATATACACAACATGTACACAGCATATACACAACATGTACACAGCATATACACAACATGTACACAGCATATACACAGCATGTACACAGCATATACACAGCATGTACACAGCATATACACAACATGTACACAGCATATACACAACATGTACACAGCATATACACAGCATGTACACCAGCATGACACAACATTAAACACCATGTACACAGTCATATAACAGCATGTACACGCATATAAAAACATGTACACAGCTTGTACAAACATGTTACACAACTGTACACACTATACACCAACATGTACACACATGTAACAGCATTACACAGCTTGTACATGCCTATACAAACATGTACACAGCAGTACACAGCTATACACACATTTACACAGCATATACACAGCATGTACACAGCATACACAGCATATACACATGTATACACAGCATACACATACAGATTACACATTGTATGCACGATTACACGATGTACACAGCTTATAAACATCATATACAAATCATATACACATCATATATACAGCATATACAAATCATATACACAGCATATACACAGCATATACACATATATACAAATAAAACACATCATAACACATCATATACACAGCATATACACATCAATACACATCATATACACATCATATACAAAACACATCTAACACATCATATAGCAGCATAACACATCATATACCGTCACAGCATATACACAGCATATACACATCATATAAATAGCAATATCATATCATATACACGCATATACACATCATATACACACATATACACATATATACAGCTATAAATATATACACATCATAAATAGCATTATACATCATTACACAACATATACACATCATATAAACATCATAGGGGATGTTTGTACTGTGTGTTTCCCACGACTGTGGCTGACTCCCTATACTTTAGAACAGGGAGATGAGGACATTTTTGGGCATTCCGAAGACCGTGAGGCCAGCGGTGAATGTTTGTTGGACTTGAGATCATTCAGAAAATGCGCTACACTCTTTAACGATAAAGCGCCGATACTGTTGTGGAACTGACGGTATTGTCGCTTTATTGTTACTGCGTGTACCCACCTTTAGACTGATACCTTTGGATAGGTACACAAGGTTGATATTTCAGTCTGACTGCCCCAGTTATATTTGGTTGGTCTGGTTAAAATATCTGCAAATAGTTTTGGATACGACTAAGGTTTTTACTTCAATTTACACAAAAGTGGATCGGACATTAGTTAATTGTAGCAATCACATGGTTTTGCAACAGTGGCGTCAGTGATTGGCTGAAACGCGATGTCTGCTGCCAGTCTGGCAATAGATTTAAATATTGGGAGGTCTAGGGTTTTTTTTGGGGGGGGGGGGGTAAGTGCTGAACTTTTAATTTTTGTTTGGGGATGGACATGCCCTTTAATAATAATGTTGCAAACGACAATACAGAATTACATTGCAAGTTAAGCAAGAGAAACAAGAAATCTGATTTGACCTTTTTTTGTTGATCTAAGCACAGGGAGTGCCTTACGGAGGGAGAGAGGAGCCTCATCTAAAGACTGTTCCAGCCTAAAACATTTTCCCTGACTTTTAGCCAAGTGTATTATGCAAACATCTTTTCAGACAGAAATCTCTGAGTTACTGCCCCTCACATAGCTCTGTGAGATCAGACATGCTCAGTGGGAGAAATTCTCCAATCAGATACTTTGTATCATATGCAAAGGATGTGTATGAGCTGCAGCATTAAAAACTCTCATTGCTGTGTACAGACAGACATAGAGTATCTAGATCCATTGTAGCAATGTATTTTTACTAGGTAACAACTGAGTGTAATGTACTGTGGCACAACTTGCCTGTATTGCTCTGGTTGTTTCCCCTATTGTATACCGTGCTGACATGATATCCTCCACCATCTTTTGAGTGTGCAGCGTAAGCGCACTGGAGAGCAGATTCAAGAAAATAGCCTGGCTCAAAGTCATGGGACAGGAAATGACCTTAGGACTCCTTGGCTGTGGACTGTTCATGCTCTAATTGAAACAAATGTTTAATCAAGTTGATTAATCAAATTAATTAGATATTAATTAGTTTTAAAAAGTTTCTGCAACAGACTAAGATCAACTGCAGCAGGGTCAGTAGGACGGTTGGTAGGAACATTTTATGGACCCAATCAGTTTATAAATTCTCACCTTCTCTAGTTCTTGAAAGTAAACTTGAGCCATGCAACTGGACTTCTCAAAGCAAGAAATAGCTTCCTCTTCCCTTTCCGACAGCCGAGCGCGGGACGCAATGGTTGCAGTAGAATGTTCCAGTGAAAGACCTTCAGATTGGAAACAAGTCAGTGTATATGTTACCCATATAAACAGATGGCTTTGTAATGTTACCTAAATAACTAATAAACACAATAAGGACTTAATAGGAAATTCCACCCCTCAAATGAAAAATTCTATAAAGGTAAAATCCCCCAAAACTCCAATTGTTAAAAGGCTGACCAATACCATGCAGCGAAATGTTCTTTCTCCCTTCCCTCTGCATCTCAAAAGGTTTCTGCCTTTTTCTAAGCTTTACAGCCTTGCACTGACTCGGAGCAGGCAGCCAGAATAGCGTTTCTAATTGGCTGTGATCAGTAGCTAAGCAGAAGAAATATGAAGCAGAAACAGGATATTGTGCAGTATTTCAGGTAAGTTTTGGGGGTAATTTACCTAGTACGATTTTTCATTTGCGGGGTGGAAAAAAAAAACGTTGATCAATATGGGATATCTTGGTGTCAGTTCTTTGGGTGAAACATTTTAATGGAGATCCAATTAAACAAATGTAGAATTGTCCAAACTCTCCCTACACCACAAGCAACATAACTCGTTTAAAGCGCTGGATCGGTTAAAATTAAAGGAGAACTTTAGTGCATATAAAGTTTTTTCAAAAACAGTTAAAATGAAAGTACCCGGTGAGGGCAGTAGGATTTTCTACCTCCCAATATAATTTTGTGAGGAGCGGCAGTGAAGAAATCTGCTTCTGCCAGTCTTTCTGAGTGCTTCAGCACTATATTTAATACAGGAAAGCCCAGCACACAAACCTGGCAGATGAAAACAGTATGTTGCGTATCTCCTAAATGGAACAATATTAAGAGGTAGGAATAATCAATCCAACCTCCCTGCCTGGGGTACTTCTCATTTTTATAAGTTAATTAACCACCAAATAGTTTATCTAAATATTGATGATTTCCATAGAGGCTCGATGAACTGTTACTGTGTCAAATTGAAATATTAAAGTATAGACAAGGTTCCATCCACTAGACATGAACTACATTTTCCAACAACCTTGACAATAGGCGTTGGTATTGATTAGAACTATAAAGCCCTGAGATTCTTTACACCAATGATAACAGAATTCACATCTCACAATTTGCTAGGTCCTGGTCTGATGTAGAAAAGGACAGGTCTAAACTACAGCAATTTGCTTCTAAAACTGGATCTGCTTGGTTCCCACTAGTCTTTATCTCAGAATGAAATGTCTGCCTGGTACGACCAATTAAGCCTAGAACTGTGGCAGTATTAACATGTTCCTGCTTAAAAAAACAGAAAAAGGAAGTGGGTTACATAATTCTACCCATTGATGTGTTTTGTTCGGTTCATAAAATAACTTTTATGGGAATAAATCAAAATACAAGAACCCAAGAGAATAAAGAAAAATAAAAGAGAGATGCGAAGTCGGCATTCCGGGGGGGGGGAGATAAATAAAACCCTGGACATCTGGCAGGAAATTAAATATAAATACATATAACAAGGTAGTTTACTAAGCTCAAGAACTTTATTTCCTTCTGTGGACATTAAACAATACTATTAACTCTGCTCTAATGAACACTTAACCCAAACCAATGTAATGGGAAATGAGCACTAGAGATGCTTTAACCAATCATTTCAAGCCAAGAATCTGATAGGAAGGATACATTCTCCAACATGCAGCAAACAGCTTAGCTTAGAGATCAAGCAGACACGTACAGCACATATATAGTAGGGTATTAGAGGACAGTAATACATTTAATCACAAGGAGCAGATGCTACATGGGCAAGAACATTAAGTATGGAAACGTGACATAAAGACACTTGACCTGGTCTCTAGTCTTCAAGCTGTGCCATTACCTGCCAGACGGTAAATGGTAAAGACTTTTATGGTGATTAAATTGCCATGTGTACCATAGATTGAGGATGTGGCTATGTGGGTTGAGTTCTTATTGGCCATGACCATTACTTAACATTATGGACCTACAATTCATCACTAGTGACTCAAAGCTTCTAACTGCCCAATGTAAGTAATGCAACTGGCTGTCATTGTCTCTCATGCATTCTGGGTGCATTCATTCCAGCGAGTGTTCCGGAGTAGGCGGGGTTTACAAATGAGAAGCGGGAGGGTGTGGACAGAGTTAAATACTCCCCTTGATGAGGCCCTTTTGTCTCAGGGCCACAGATGAACCAACCAGAGGCATAAAATACCGGTTTTTACCTCGTAATGGTAACAACAGGCAAATTTACAATTTTATAACTTGAAAATCTAGGTGTCAGCTAAAGTCATAAGAAATAAAGAAATAAGACAAAATCCCCCATGTGGCTTCGCCCCTAAAGCAAAGTGAGAAATCAGCAATTGGCTAGCCAGAGAGGCATCGGCCATGCAAGGTTTACTAGAAATACCCAACATGCATCAGCCATACAGGGCAACTGTTAAGGGGAACTATGTGTGTAATCATTCACCATAATGACTGCACTGTCTAATAACTTCCCCTTTAATGTTCTATTCCTCCCAATCTACAGGACTTCCTCTCAATAATGAAAAGAAGAGAATGGGGACTCTGCGTAGCTGAGTGACAAATTGTTATAATGGTAGATAGGAATTAAAGAGGCAGCTCCAGTAATTTGGCCCAATTGATCTTGCGGTCCATTGAAGGCGGCAGGAGTGATTTACTGTCCCTATCAATTAGTTGGGGCGATCATTCGTGTTGGAGATTACGGCAATATTTGACCTTATTAACTAAAATATTGTCGGGCTTTAACCTGCCGCAACCAAACAGATTTATTTCTAACTGCAATAGACTAGAAACAAGCTAACATCTAATTGGTCGCAGAGCAAAGAACAGGCAGTTTATTTGCATGGCAATAGCATGGAAGAGAGGAAAGAGGAGGTGAGTATAATTGTCCTTTAGTTTGCAGAGACCAATCAAATGGTAGTTTTTACTTGGCTCTCCAGTTAAAGAACATGTGATTGGATGCTGCGGATTAATAGAACAAGCAAACTTTTGCCCCTCTTATTCCCTCGCACTAATGTGTTTGCCCGTGAATGTTTTCAGGATAGTTCCCCCTTAAAAACATGATAGAAAACATGTATTGGTGCTACTTACCCTTTAAAGGAGATCCTCTGATCCTAGAGCTTGGAAGAAAGCAGGCGTGCATGCTGGAGAGAGCAGAAAGCAGAATACAGGGACCAAGAGGGTGTAATTAATAATAAAAGAAAATCCCCCCAACACCTTCACCAACGTTATCCGGTACAATAGCGACCCAAGCAGAATGGAAACATGTCATAAAAATGCAAAAAGGGAAATGGAGCAGAAAAACCCAGATTGCTAAAGGGCAACTAAATAACTGTCCTGCCATGTAACAAACCAATAACTCTATAGAAGGGGCGATGAAAGCCTTTGTCAGATAAGACACTTCAACATATCAGCTGTGTGATCAGGGCAGCATTCTAATGGAAGAAATGCCGTATGCATATTAATAATGATTATTGAGGTTTAATAGGTTCAATCATATGAACAGCACTGGCAGCTTGTGAACGACAGACAAGGGATCTTCAGTATATTGTGTCATGTGACACTTATGACATAGCTTAACACTGATTATAACTGATGACATACCTAACACTGATTATAACTGATGACATAGCTAAACACTGATTATAACTGATGACATACTTAACAATGTTATAAACTGATGACATAGCTAAACACTGATTATAACTGATGAATAGCTAAACACTGATTATAACTGAGAATAGCAACGCTGATTATAACTGATGACATAGATAAACACTGATTATAACTGATGACATAGCTAAACACTGATTATAACTGATAAATAGCTAACACTGATTTAACTGATGACATAGATAAACACTGATTATAACTGTAAAATAGCTAAACACTGATATAACTGATGACATAGATAAACATGATTATAACTAATGACATAGCTACACACTGATTATAACTAAGACATAGATAAACAGATTATAAATGATAACATAGCTAAACACTGATTATAACTAATGACATAGATAAACACTGATTATAACTGATAACATAGCTAACATGATTAAACTAATGACAGTAACACTGATATAACTGATGACAGCTAAACACTGATTATAACTAATGACATAGATAAACATGATTAAACTGATAACATAGTTAAACACTGATAATAACTATGACATAGCTAACACTGATATAACTAATGAATACTAACATGATTAACTGATCAAAGACTAACACTGATTATAACTGATGACACAGCTAACACTGATTATAACTGATGACATACTAAACACTGATTAAATGATGACATAGCTAACACTGATTATAACTGATGAAATAGCTTAACACTGATATAACTGATGACATAGCTAAACACTGATTATAACTGATGACACAGCTAAATACTGATTATAACTGATGACAGCTAAATACTGATTATAACTGATGCATAGCTAAACGCAAACGCTGATTATACTGATGACATAGCTAAACGCTGATTATAACTGATGACAGTAAATACTGATTATAACTGAGAAACAGCTAAACACTGATTATAAACTGATGAACAGCTAAACACTGATATATATGATGACAGCTAAATAACTGATTATAAATGATGACACAGCTAATACTGATTATATCTGATGACAGCTAATACTGATTATAACTGATGACCAGCTAAATACTGATTACAACTGATGAAATAGCTAAACAGATTATAACTGATGACAGGTAAATACTGATTATAACTGATGACACAGCTAAACACTGATATATTCTGATGACAGGTAAATACTGATTATAACTGATGACACAGCTAAACACTGATTATATCTGATGACAGCTAAATACTGATTATAACTGATGACACAGCTAAACACTGATTATATCTGATGACAGCTAAATACTGATTATAACTGATGACACAGCTAAATACTGATTACAACTGATGAAATAGCTAAACACTGATTATAACTGATGACAGGTAAATACTGATTATAACTGATGACACAAGCTAAACACTGATTATATCTGATGACAGCTAATACTGATTATAACTGATGACATAGCTAAACACTGATTATAACTGATGACACAGCTAAATACTGATTACAACTGTGATGAAATAGCTAACACACTGATTAAACTGATGACAGGTAAATACTGATTATAACTGATGACATAGCTAAACACTGATTATAACTGATGACACAGCTAATACTGATTACAACTGATGAAATAGCTAAACACTGATTATAACTGATGACAGGTAATACTGATTATAACTGATGACACAGCTAAACACTGATTATATCTGATGACAGCTAAAACTGATATAACTGATGATCACAGCTAACACTGATTATAACTGATGACACAGCTAAATACTGATTACAACTGATGAAATAGCAAACACTGATTATAAATGATGACAGGTAAATACTGATTATAAATGATGACATAGCTAAACACTGATTATAACTGATGACACAGCTAAATACTGATTACAACTGATGACATAGCTAAACACTGATATAACTGATGACAGGTAAATACTGATTATAACTGATGATACAGCTAAATACTGATTATAACTGATGACTAGCTAAACGCTGATTATAACTGATGACATAACTTAATGCTGATTATAACTGATGACAGCTAAATACTGATTATAACTGATGAAACAGCTAAACATGATTATAAGTGATGACATAGCTAAACATGATTATAACTGATGACATAGCTAAACACTGATTATAAGTGATGACATAGCTAAACTGATTATAACTGATGACATAGCTAAACACTGATTATAAGTGATGACATAGCTAAATACTGATTATAACTGATGACATAGCTAAATGCTGATTAAGTGATGACATAGCTAAATACTGATTATAACTGATGACATAGCTAAATGCTGATTATAACTGATGACATAATTAATGCTGATTATAACTGTGACAGCTAAATACTGATTATAACTGATGAAACAGCTAAACACTGATTATAAGTGATGACATAGCTAAACACTGATTATAACTGATGACATAGCTAAACACTGATATAAGTAGCATAGCTAAATATTATAACTGATGACATAGCTAAACACTGATTATAAGTGATGACATAGCTAAATACTGATTATAACTGATGACATAGCTAAACGCTGATATAGTGATGACATAGAAATACTGATAAATGAGACATAGCTAACGCTGATTATACTGATGACATAACTTAATGCTGATTATAACTGATGACAGCTAAATACTGATATAACTGATGAAACAGCTAAACACTGATTATAAGTGATGACATAGCTAAACACTGATTATAACTGATGACATAGTAATCATGTATTCCTTTTACCTTTAATAAGAAAGCTTCCGTAAGGAGACGCATCAAGTACAGGGGCTCATCATCTAGAGAAATATCATCAATTCCCGCTCGGGCATAAATGCTTACAGCATCCCTATATGACCCTTCAATGTAATGTAATTTTCCCAGTATCACAGAGCTTCTGTCAATATTTAGGCTGAAATAAAAAAGGAAAAAGTTAATTTTTAAAGAGTCTACATTCAAAACAACCAATTAAGAGTGTATGTCTAGCCTTACAGATCAAGGCGTGTATGTCTAACCTTACCGATCAAGGTGTGTATGTCTAACCTTACCGATCAAGGTGGTATGTCTAGCCTTACAGATCAAGGCATGTATGTCTAACCTTACCGATCGAGGTGTGTAGTTAGCCTTACAGATCAAGGCGTGTGTCTAACCTTACCGATCAAGGCGTGTATGTCTACCCTTACAGATCAGGTGTGTATGTCTAGCCTTACAGATCAAGGCGTGTATGTCTAACTTACCGATCAAGGCGTGTATGTCTAACCTTACCGATCAAGGTGTGTATGTCTAACCTTACGATCAAGGTGTGTTATGCTAGCCTTACAGATCAAGGCGTGTATGTCTAACCTTACCGATCAAGGCGTGTATGTCTAACCTTACAGATCAAGGCGTGTATGTCTAACCTTACCGATCAAGGCGTGTATATGCTAACCTTACCGATCAAGGTGTGTTTTAGCTACGATCAAGGTGTGTATGTCTACCTTACCGATCAGGTGTGTATGTCTAGCCTACCGATCAAGGCGTGCATGTCTAACCTTATCGATCAAGGCGTGTATGTCTAACCTTACCGATCAAGGTGTGTATGTCTAGCCTTACCGATCAAGGTGTGTATGTCTAACCTTACCGATCAAGGCGTGTATGTCTAGCCTTACAGATCAAGGCGTGTATGTCTAACCTTACCGATCAAGGCGTGTATGTCTAACCTTACCGATCAAGGTTGTATGTCTAACCTTACCGATCAAGGTGTGTATGTTAGACTTACAGATCAAGGCGTGTAGTCTAACCTTACCGATCAAGGGTGTATGTCTAACCTTACCGATCAAGGCGTGATGTCAGCCTTACAGATCAAGGGTGTGATGTCTAACCTTACCGATCAAGGCGTGTATGTCTAACCTTACCGATCAAGGTGTGTATGTCTAACCTTACCGATCAAGGTGTGTATGTCTAGCCTTACAGATCGAGAAGTGTATGTCTAACCTTACCGATCGAGGCGTGTATGTCTAACCTTACCGATCGAGGCGTGTATGTCTAACCTTACCGATCAAGGCGTGTATGTCTAACCTTACCGATCAAGGCGTGTATGTCTAACCTTACCAATCAAGGCGTGTATGTCTAACCTTACCGATCAAGGCATGTATGTCTAACCTTACCGATCAAGGCATGTATGTCTAACCTTACCAATTAAGGCGTGTATGATAAACCTTACCGATCAAGGCTTGTATGTTCTAACCTTACCGATTGAAGCATGTATGACTAACCTTACCAATCAAGGCGTGTATGTCTAACCTTACTGATTGAGACATGTATGTCTAACCTTACCGATCAAGGCATGTATGTGTAACCTTACCGATTAAGGTGTGTATGTCTAACCTTACCGATCGAGGCATGTATGTCTAACCTTACCGATCAAGGCGTGTATGTCTAACCTTACCGATCGAGTCATGTATGTCTAACCTTACCGATCAAGGCATGTATGTCTAACCTTACCGATCAGGTGTGTATGTCTAACCTTACCGATCAAGGCATGTATGTCTGACCTTACCGATTGAGGCGTGTATGTCAACCTTACCGATTGAAGCATGATGACTAACTTCCAATCGAGGCATGTATTCAACCTTACCGATCGAGGCAATGTATAGAAGGAACTAGTTATAGCTACGCACACCCCTATTTGTCTATCTAGGTTCTAGCCGATCCTCTTAACAGTCGTACATTAAGCAAGGAAATCATGTGACCACGTTCGAAGGAGTTGTCAGAACTGCAAATCTTCTCCATATTCGAGGGCTCGTCCATGTCTTCATAAGGGGGTCAATTAAACAATAATGGACAGGCAGATTGGATTGGAGTTGGGTTTTTATAGGTCATTTGTTTTGGGTTTATAGAGTATTAGATTTTGGATTTAGTTGTCCTGTAAACCAGAATGGATTACTTCGCATTATGAGATAATTGACTTTTGCCCTTCATTGGTTTTTGCTCCATTTTTCTTCTCCTCACCCCTCTATATCTTCTTCTGGTCCCCCCCTCCCCTTCAACACCTCTACCGTTATCTTCTCCTCATTTATACCTCTGCATTTCCTTGACTTTCGTTTCCTTGTTACTTTTTCTTTTTTTTTGGTCTCTCTGCACTGTCCTTCCTTCCTGCCTACCACTTCACGATCCTGTTAGTTATCTCCACACATTTTATTAAGGTGCCATACATATATACAATTTTACTTACGCGACCATCGATGTGATCCTGCCGGAACACCGCCTTCCCGTTTCCAGCGATAGCAAATCCCAATCATTTTGCGAGCCGCATGAAGAACGGGAGGCGGTTCGTCAGGATCGTTGAAGGTTGCGGGACCCACTCCGTCGGGTAGTAAATCGATATATGTATGGCCCACCTTTACCCTTTACACTTTCCTGGCACCTTTTGCTTTTTAACTAGTGTTTTCACACCCTTCTTGCTTATCTTATTATCTTTTGGATTGCCTTTTACTTTCTGTTAAACCTTTGTTAAAATCAGTATCGCCCTGACCCAGGGGTTTTTAGGGTTTTTTGGCACTGACAAAACTTTCAAATGCCGCCTATAGGCAGACGAGGCTGACTTACACCTGACTTGTAAAACTGAAAGGCTGCTTTACACTGACTGGTGGACTGTTTGCTGAAATGCAATATTGCATGAAGGGAGAATTTTTTTTACTTTCCGCCTTTCTGCGGAATGAGCACTGAGCAACTGTTCAGTTTGCTTTCATGGTAGGGGCACCCCTGCTCTGACCCGATGAAGAGGGTATAGCCCTTGAAAGCTTGTCAACTAAATAAACTGTAATTCCTTAGAAAAGTTCACATACTCTCATTTTGTAATATCATATATTGGACTAATATGGCTCTACAATCATTTCTTAAAATGAAAAATAAAGTGCATTGTCTTCGCTAGCAATCTAGAACAGAGACTTCTGGGTAATATAAGGGGAGCTGTAATGTCTTATACCAGTGACCCAAACTACGCCTCTCCAGATGATTGAAACTACAACTCCCACATTCCTAGGCTCCCTCGGTAGTTGAGGAATGCTAGGAGTTGTCTACCATCTGGAGAGCCGCAGTTTAAGGATCCTGCCTTATCCTCCCTATCTTATTATTTAATATTAGTTAGGTCTGAACAATCTGACATTTGGAAGTACCGTATGCAATTAATTTAAGTGATTACTCGATTCACCACAGGTGCAGCACACAGGTTAATTAACTTAAAAGGGGTCGAAAAATGTGTAGTTGGTGTTTGTAAAGTTGTAAAGTAGCCCAAGTTTTTTCCAGGCCTTAAACTAAATATCCTAAGGGGCATATTTATAAAGGGGCAAAAATAGCGCCCAAAAATTACCGCCGCACACCGCGGCCGCGAAAATAGCGATATCGCCGTATTTATAATGGCGAGTGCCATCGACGCGATATGTATTTGCGCCGCAATGTCCTGCGGTAATTTTAAGTCCCTCCCGGCGATACTGCACTTAGCGCATTGCGTAAAGTACATATCGCTGCGAAGTGACTTAAATAGAAGCCGGCGCGGCGGCGACCACCCGCCGACGCTTCCCACACCCCTCCCAACCCCATCCCCGCTCGTGGCGAAGATAAGAAGTGGGAGGCTAGGAGGGGCTGCTGGGAAGGGGCCGCCGCAGTGGTCAACGACCACCTGCCGAGCACCCCTCCCCAGCAGCCCCTCCAAGCCCCCTGCCCCGCCGCTCGGGGAGGGCCCCGCTGGGAGGGGTGGAGGCAACCTCCAGCGGGGCCTAAGAAGGGCCTTTTGGGGCTTAAGGGGTCCCGCAGCTCGAATCGGGACTCCCCTCCCCGCCCTATCAGGGCCTTTGCAGCACTTACAAGTGCCCTTGCGGCTCTGACAAGAGCCCTTTGAGGCTTAGGGGTCCCGCATCTCCAACCCGGACCCCCCTCCCCAGCCTTGTAAGGGCCCTTGCGGCGCTGACAATTCCTTTGGCGGGGTCGATATATATATATATATATATTTATATATATATATATATATATATAATATATATATATATATATTATATATATATATATATATACTATTTATATATATATATATATATATATATTATATTTATCTTCTATTTATATATATCTCCTCTTCTCTATCTCTCCTTCTATTTATATATATATATTTCTATATATAATATCTATATACTTATATCCAGACACTGCCAGTCATTCATAGATCACAAAATCTCCTCTACACAGCACAGAGGGAGACAGAATGACCATCCCAGGTTCCCTGGGGTTTCCTCTCCACACTCACCGAGCGATCCCTGATTACATTGAGGGGGAGGTGCTGTTTGGCACTGACAATCGAACTGAACTGTGAACGCGCTCAGTTGCCTGGGGAATCTCCGGGATTCACTGACTGAGCTGCGCGCTCCCGCCTGCGGAATCTCCTTGGTCAGTGGAACCGTCACATGCGCTCATCCAGGGTCTCCCTGTCCCACCTCAAGCTGGAAGCTGAGATTGACCGGTACAGGGCAGAGGGGCAGTGGGAGAAGCTTCAGGGCTGGTGAAGCAACTTAACCCCAAGCCAGGAGACCAATGGTGAGTAAGAGACACACAGACACCACACTCTCTCCTACCTGTCCACCCTCGTTCCTTACCAGTTTCCCACCTGTGACCCTCTGTACCCACCCAGTATACCTCATGTGCTACACCCTGTACCTAACCCGCATACCTCATGTCTACCCTCTACCATTACCCAGTCACCTCATGTGCTACCCTCTTACCCTAACCCAGTATACCTCATGTCACCCTCGTACCATAACCCAGTATCCTCATGTGCTACCCTCTGTACCATAACCCAGTACCTCATGTGCTACCCCTCTGTACCATTACCCAGCCATACCTCATGTGCTACCCTCTGTACCATACCCAGTATACCTCATGTGCTACCCTCTGTACCATAACCCA
Source organism: Hymenochirus boettgeri (assembly GCA_019447015.1). Lineage (NCBI taxonomy): Eukaryota > Metazoa > Chordata > Amphibia > Anura > Pipidae > Hymenochirus > Hymenochirus boettgeri. The sequence continues at coordinate 8,874,229 of CM033473.1, read as the reverse complement.
TTACCTCAGTGCACCTGTACCATCTACCCAGCATACCTCAGTGCTACCCTCTGTAACCATAACCCAGTATACCTCATGTGCTACCCTCTGTACCATTACCACCCGCAACCTCATGTGCTACCCTCTGTACCATAACCCAGTAATACCTCATGTCTACCCTCTGTACCATAACCCAGTATACTCATTTGCTACACTCTGTACCATAACCCAGTATAACCTCAGTTGCTACCCTCTGTACCATAACCCAGTATACCTCATTGCTACCTCTGTACCATTACCCAGCATACCTCATGTGCTCCACCCCCCTCTGTACCAGTAACCCAGTATAACTACCTCATGTGCTACCCTCTGTACCATTACCCAGCATACCTCATGTGCTACCCTCTGTACCATAACCCATATACCTCATGTGCTACCCTCTGTACCATTACCCAGCATACCTCATGTGCTAACCCTCTTACCATAACCCAGTATACCTCATGTGCTACCCTCTGTACCATTCACCACACACATACCTCATGTGCTACCCTCTGTACCATAACCCAGTATACCTCATGTGCTACCGCTCTGTACCATAACCCAGTATACCTCATGTGCTACCCTCTGTACCATACCCAGTATACCTCATGTGCTACCACCCTCTGTCCTACCCCGTATACCAATGTACCCACCCAGTATACCTCATGTGCTACCCTCTGTTCCATAACCCAGTATACCTCATGGCAACCCTCTGTACCATAACCCAGTATACCTCATGTGCTACCCTCTGTGCCATAACCCAGTATACCTCATGTGCTACCCTCTGTACCATAACCCAGTATACCTCATGTGCTACCCTCTGTACCATAACCCAGTATACCTCATGTGCTACCCTCTGTTCCATAACCCAGTATACCTCATGTGCTACCCTCTTTGCCATTATCCAGTTGTCCCTCCTGTGCCACCCTCTGCCTTACCCATTGTCCCACCTGTGCCATCCTTTGTGCCAATACCCAGTTCCCACCTTTGCTACCCTCTGTGTCATTACCACGTATCCTTCCTGTGCAATGTTCCTTCTTCAAATTGGCTGTGTGCGACGAAATATATTTTCTGTGTTCATAGAAAACGTAATTTTGTGCCTCCATACCGCAGCACTTATATTCCAGAAGATTTTGTGTGCGCAGGCCCGCAGATTTTGAATGCGTGCGCCACTTAGAGGGAACACTGTTCCTGTGCCACCCTATGTGTCATTAACACTATCCCACCTGGGGTCACTTTCTGTGCCATTGCCAGTATCCCACTTGCGTCACATTCTGTGCCATTACCCAGTATCTCATCTGTGCCACCTTCTGTACCATTAACCAGTATCCTACCTGTGCCCCCCTCTATTACCATTGCCAGTATTCCACCTGGGCTGCCCTCTGTGCCATTACCCAGTATCCTCCCACCTTGGCCTTCCTCTGTTGCATTACCCAGTATCCCACCTGAGCCACCCTCTGTGCCATTACCCAGAATCCCACCTAGGCCACATCTGTCTAAGAGAAATGTATGGCAGCTCCTACCCATATACATAAATATATATATAGAGGACAGCACTCGCTGGTGGACCGACTGGGAAGCTGACAGGTGAACTGGTTAGAAGAGGATTACACAGCGCATCTCTCTCCCCAACACACTGCAACACGACACATGCCTGTTGTTGCAGTGATTGTTATAGTCAGGGGGTGGCACACAGTAACAACCTGAATTGTGGGATGGAAAAATAGCAAGGTTTTGTTCGTTTGAACACCAGCTTGAGCGTGATAATGGTAGAACTGCAATTACCCAACATCCTCAGTTGTGCAATACAATGGTTTTGTTAAGGTGAGATTCGGTTTTCTGCCCTTTAACAAACTGCTAGAGAATTTGGGACTTTTCATTCATAAACATCTATATCTGACTGGTAGCTTAGTGTGATGAACATGAACCAGTTTCTGCCATTAGTGTCTAGGGGTGTTTGCAGAAAGACCTGTAGGGTAAGTCCTATATTGAAATATACATTTGCTCTCTCTCTTTCCCTCCCTCCACACCCGTAAAGCTTGGAACTAGTCACGTGGGAGATTTAGTCCTGACTATAGCAGGGGATACCTGTTGTTAATCCTGAATCTGATAGATCGCTCTATTTACAGATATTTTAATATATTACTTTTAGACCTGGCCAGCTTGTAGCATAATCCACTCTCTCTCAGTCCAGACAATCTAGTATTTGTAGCTCTGAAAAGCGTATGTCACTTTGTATTCTGGCCACGTGGAATCGGCTCATTCTATCCCATTTGGCTAGTCTCACGCGGACAATCCAAAGGTAAAAAAAAAACACTTACCCTGGTTTACTGGTACGCTGAAAATATGGCCTTGGCTTATTTTATTTCTGTATCTGCCGTTTATTAGCTTATTGGAAGGGAATTTTCTTACCTCAATTGGAAATGATAATAATCCCCAAATTCTGAAACCCCAATAGTTAGAAACCTGACAGACTCTCAAAAGGTTTCCACCTTCTCTCCAAGCTTGCACATGCTCAGGGATGGAAGATCATTTAGTCATTGACTGTGATGCCAACTGTCACATCCATGGCTGACTACTGCAATCAAACCAGGAAGGAGTAGATAACATCAGGCAACATTTCAGTTATGTTGGCCATAGACCTACAATATATCGTACGATTGGATTATCCATCGGGGGAAAAAAATTCAACTGGCCTGATAGAAAACACGATGTACGATTGTCCATATGCAATCTGATATGTAACGATATTGGGAAGAATAATCTTCTCACATACATTGCTTTATTTGGTGTATGTTTGTGGTGTAGGTTGTAGTATCTTGTGTGTATGTTTGGTGTATATGTTTGTGGTAGATGTGTATGAATCTGCGTGTATGTTGTGTGTATGTTTGTGTGTTATGTTGTATGTACTTGTGTGTATGTTGTGTATGTTGTATGTATCTATTGTGTGTAATGTTTGTGTATATGTTTTGTGTGTATGTTGAGTGTTTCTATTGCATCTTTACCATTTTAACCCTTACTGTGCCACCTTCACAAACCTCCTTGATAAATCTACCATGTGGAATTAAATAATATTGAGTTTGTGTCCTAATTCTCTGGCAAAAACACAGAAATCATCTGTAGAATGTGGATCCAGTTGTGTGTTTTGGCTTTAAACATGTGGATATGTTGACTATCTCCAGGCGGGTAATAGAATGAATGAATCCAGTTTGGCTGTGTATAAGAAAGTAACTAGACATTCCACCGCACAGCTCAGCTCTGATCTGTGTGACTCATTACTGGCCTGGTGAAATGGAAGGATGTAATTAATCCCTAATGTATTTTTTTATATTTTAGGCAGAAGAACTAAATCCAGGTCCCAAGCTCTAGACTTGCTGTGTTTTTGATACGAGTTTCCCAAGCTGGAGGACAGTGCCATTCACGTCCTCAGGACACCATTTACTGTACATTTATATTAAAGGCAACTCCTTTCCTCAAATGAAAATTATATATATGGTAAATTACCCCCCAAATCCCCTAAACTGCAACAGGTTGAAAGCTGACACATGTAACATTAACCTGTTATGCTCTTCCTCCCTTCCCTCTGCTTTTTGAGCAGGAAGCAGAAAGAGAGGGAAATGAAACATCAAACAGCATATTAGGTAGACTTACATCTCTCAGAATTCTAAAAGCAATTTTGGCCCTTTAATTAGTCTTTATCTCCCTTTTGACCAATAAAGATCAAAAGCCACAAAGCCACTGTCGTTGATTTCTGGTGCAAACAATGCCTTGCTTGTCACCTCCATAACCTTACAATTTATCACTGTGTTTCTTATTGCAAACCTGTCCACCAAGAACTATATTCACATTAACATTTAAACTTTAGGTCTTTCATTTCCACGAAGTTGCAGTTGTCAAATCACAGAAGACCACCTTAGTTCTCCAGTAAGGGTAGATGGGTAGAGTGCACATGTTGTGTTTAGTATGGTTCCTATCTCTGGGTTTTATTCATGGCTTTGCAAATGCACATGTGTCAGCTTAGTGGATACACACATAAATCCGGGTTGTTTTTATAATGAGCGGGTGCTACATTATAACCGTAATGTACATTACAACTGTTGGTGTAAAATATGCCCCGAAATGTAAAAACTCCTGGTTATTTAAAATAATGCTTGGTAGCGTAAATATTTCTCTACCGAATTTTCAGTGTAATGTACGTCTGTGGCCGTACATTTACCGCCGCTGTTGTACATTACCGATAATGCGTGGTATCGCTAAATTAATACTGCCCATTAATGTTGCCCATTCAAGCTGCCCATTATTGCGATACCCCGCTTTATAAATACCCCGTAGTGTATGTGTAGAGGTAAATTAACTCCTGTAGTGTAAAATAGCTGTGTAGTATAAACAACAAACCTTTAGTGTAAAATACCACCTTGCTATATAAAATAACTCATATAAGTGTTCCGTGTAGTTAAAATAACTCAGTGTAGTGTAAAAAACTCCCTGTAGTGGTAAAAAACTCCCTGTAGTATAAAATCTCGTGAAGTGTAAAATAACTCTGTGCAGTGTAAAATAACTCTGTGTAGTGTAAATTACTCACTGTATGTAAAATAACTGTAGTATAAAAACACCCTGTAGTGAAAATACACCTTGTAGTATAAATAACTCAGTGAAGTGTAAAATAACTCTGTGCTGTGTAAAATAATGTGATATAAATTAACTCACTGTAGTGTAAATAACACCTTGTAGTATAAATAACTCAGTTAGTTTAAATAACTCAGTGTAGTGTAAATAACTCACGGTAGTGTAAAAATACACCTTGTATTATAAATATCTCTGTATAGTGTAAAATAAACTTAGTATATAGAAAATTGGGCTGTTTGTCATCCATATTAAAGTCAACTAGAGACCAAAAATTAATACATACAAAAAACGAATTCTAGAGCACTAGAATTCTTGTTTTTTGTAGTAAAATAACTTAGTGTAGTGTAAAATAACTCACTTTAGTGTAAAATAATTCACTGTAGTGTAAAATAACTCATGTAGGGTAAAATAACTCTGTGCAGTGTAAAAACAACTGTGTAGTGTAAAATACCCCCTTTAGTGTAAAATAACACATTTTAGTAAATATCTTTGTGCAGTGTAAAATAACTATTGTAGTGTAAAATAACCCATGTAGTGTAAATAACTACCTGTAGTGTAAAATAACGCCTTGTAGAATAAAATATCTCTGTGTAGTGTAAAACAACTTCACTTAGTTCAAATAATTCCTGTAGTGTAAAATAACTCCATGTAGTGTAAAATAACTACTGGTAGAATAAAATATCTCTGTGTATTGTAAAACACTCATGTAGTATAAAATAATTCACTGTAGTATCAAGTAACTCCCAATGGTAATAATTACTGTCATGTTGGAGAAGAATAGCACATTTATTTTCTGTACTATCTTATTACTGTTGCAAATTGACCACCCTCCAACTTGTAAGATTAGTAGTGTGTCCAAATGTGGCTGTGACTTTAACAGTAGTAAGTCCATTAAACAGGGAGGTGCAATGGGATCCACTATCGTACTGTTTTGTACTATTGTGTATTGCATCCCCAGGGTGGTAAAGTGACAGTGTGGTTGTTCATGACAATCCGACTATGAGGCTCTGTAAGTTTTATGAAAACCCACACAGCCCCCTCTAAACTGGTCTTAAATCATGATAACTTTATCATATGGTCATTAGTCTATGATTAAAGGCATATGGACCTGAGAGGTGTTAAGGTGGCCATACAATGATTGATATTGTCAGACAATCACGGCCAATAAAATTAATCAAAATTTTTTTTGGCAAACCTGATTGTTGTACACCACTCACATAATATTGCTACTTTGCTATTCTATGGCCACCATAGACTGTAAGTACTACTTTTGCTTAGTTTTCTAAAGTAGTGCATTTTATAACTAAGATACTGCACGCCTGTATTTCCCCTTTAACCTGCCTGGGTTGCACTGGTGTGCAAAATGCTGTTTCTTCATGAAGATCTTTTTCTGCTGGAATTAAAACCGCAAGTAAACAATTGTCAGTGAGTCCTCGCGGGGCTGTGGGGTTGCGGGCGTGAAAATAGAAAACAGAGGAGTCTAATTAAGAAATGTTCCACTTTGTATAATAAGGAACAGTAAGAAAAAAAAAATAAAATGCTGTCTATTAATACCATCCAATAATACTGTCCTATACTATCCAATATACTGTCCATTAATACTATCTAATAATACTGCCCATTAATACTGTCCAATAATACCGTCCGTTAATACTATCCAATAATAACTGCTCATTAATACTATCCAATAATACTGCCCATTATTACTATCCATAATACTGCCCATTAATACTATCCAATATACCACCCATTAATACTACCCATAATACTGGCTGTTAATTCTATCCAATAATACTGCCCATTAATACCATCCAATAATATTGCCCATTAATACTATCCATAATACTGCCTATTAATACTATCCAATAATACTGCTTGATACTATCCATAATACTGCTCCATAATACATCCAATAATGCTACCCTGTGGCAATAAACTGTCATTCATACTTCTATTCATACTGTTCCTGCTGCCTTTAATACTGCCCATTCATGATGCCCATTAATACTGCTCAGTCATAATTCCAATTTTTGCTGCCCATTCATGCTTCCAATTAAAGCTGCCCATTAATACTTCCCATTCATATTGTATTCATAGCTGCCTATTATACTGTCCATTTTAGCTGCCCATTAATACTGCCCATATGCTTCCCATTAATACTGCCTATTCATGCTTACCATTAATACTTCCCCATTTATACTGCTAATTCATGCTTTCCATTAATAGGCCATTCATGTATCCCATTATTCTGGCCATTCATGCTTCCATTAATACTGCCCATGTTACTTCCCATTAATACTTGCCCATCATCCTGCCCAATTAATACTGCTTTATTCATGCTTCCCATTAATACTGCCCATCATGCTTCCCATTATACTGCCCATTCATCTCCCATTAATACTGCTTATTCATGCTTCCCTTAATACTGCCCATTCATGCTTCCCATTAATACACCCCTTCATGGCGCCCATTTATGCTGCCATTATACTGCCAATTAATACCGTCCACTAATACTAAATAAATATAATTGCTGCGTGCAGAGTTTGCTTCTGCCAGGCTTCCTCAGTGCTTCACTCTATCTTTAATACAGGAAAGCCAAGGACACTAACCTGGCAATTAAATGATAATGGTAGGTAGGGATAATCATCCTACTTCCCTCCTCCAGTACTTTTTTCATTTTTGAAATTGTTAATTTTTACAGTGTACTGTCCTTTAAATGAGCAGTTTGAATGCCGCTAATTTGGGGACTTGGTATGGAAAGTCACTCTGGCTGCGTCCCAACAAACCGAACTGTCATTAGAATATTGCCATCACATGGAACCGGCTACATTGGACAGCTCAGTAATACAGTCGTAGGAATGGAATCACAAGTGATTTCATGGGTAAGTGACCACAGTGATAAAAATGATAAGAATAAACCATGGAATTTCCTGGTGAATTCCTACAGAGAATGTTCTGTCTGTGTAGATGGTTTAACATTTGGGGAAAATATTCTTCTGCTTGAATGAATTTCTGGGACCAGTTTGTGTATTAAACAATGAGATCTAACAGCAGATGCACACAGTGACCTTTGGATATTTACAGTCAATCAGTTTTTATTGCCTAGAAAAATATTAATCTCTTAACCCCTTGTCCCCGTCAATTGCCCACACTGAGAAATATTCTCTCTGCCAGATCACTTAATGTATTGGGAGGGATGGCATTGTTTTACCATATTAAAATACACCGGATCAGTCAAAAATTACCAATAGGTTAATCTGTTTTTTGGTATAATCGGGATATTCATTTCAATCACTGGACTTGAAGTTTAGTTTTTTCTAGTCATCCGCTGGCTTTATCATTTCATAAGACTTGTATAGGAATCGGTTGCAATAAATACCCTGGAAAGTCCCAATCAGTATATACACCAGGTGTTAGGGACCTCCATATAACACCAGGTGTTAGGGACTTCTATACACCAGGTGTAAGGGACTTCCATATAACAGCCAGGTGTGTTGTTAGGGACCTCCATATAACAGCCAGGTGTTCGGGACTTCCATATAACACCAGGTGTAAGGGACTTCCATATAACAGCCGGTTTGATAGGGACCTCCATATAACAACCAGGTGTTAGGGACTTCCATACTCAACCAGGTTAGGGACTCCATATAACAACCAGGTGTAAGGGACTTCCATTAAAACAGCCAGGTGTTGATAGGGACCTCCATATAACAGCCAGGTGTTAGGGACTTCCATATACAACCAGGTGTTAAGGACATCCATATAACAGCCAGTGTTTGTTAGGGACCTCCATATAACAGCCAGGTGTTAGGACTTCCATATAACAACCAGGTGTTGGGACCTCCATTTAACAGCCAGTGTGGTTAGGGACTTCCATATAACAGCCAGATGTTAGGGACTTCCATATAACAACCAGGTGTTAAGGACCTCCATATACAGCCAGGTGGTTGTTAGGGACCTCCATATAACAGCCAGTGTAAGGGACCTCCATTAACAGCCAGGTGTTGTTAGGGCCCCTCCATATAACAGCCAGGTTGGACTCCAATAACAGCCAGGTGTTAGGAGACCTCCATATAACAGCCAGGTGTTGAGGGACTCCATATAACAGCCAGTGTTAGGGACCTCCATAAAGCACCAGGTGTTTAGGACCTCCATATAACGCCAGGTGTTAGGGACCTCCATATAACATCCAGGTGTTAGGGACCTCCATATAACAGCCATGTGTTAGGGACCTCCATATAATAGCTAGGTGTTAGGGACTTCCATATAACAGCCAGGTGTTGTTAGGGACCTCCATATAACAGCCAGGTGTTAGGGACTTCCTATAACAGCCAGGTGTTAGAGACCCCCTATAACAGCCAGTGTTGTTAGGGACCTCCAATAACAGCCAGGTGTTAGGGACCTCCATATACAGCCAGGTGTTAGGGACCTCCATATACAGCCAGGTGTTAGGGCCCTCCATATAACATCCAGTGTTAGGGACCTCCATATAACACCCATGTGTTAGGGCCTCCATAATATAGCTAGGTTTAGGGACCTCCATATAGTTTCTTGAGAGGTCCGCGATGGTCGCCACTTAAGGAACTCTTGTGAAAAAGTAGCCTGAGAGGTGTTATCAAAACTACCCAGGGTAGGAGTCAATACAGCATTTTACATAACAACAATTGGTGTGAAACCCTCTCCCACACCTACATTAAGCTTGGTTTCTTTATTTGGACATACATTCCTCATTGGCTCCTCTTTTAAACCAGTCCTGTTCTTTGTCCAAGATGGTGACATTAAAGGTAACAGACTGAATCCTGGCCCGAGGAATTAGATCTTCTGTGCTGGGCCATATGTTTGTGTAGCTGCTGTTTTTGTCTCCTCCACATACAAATCACAGCACTCTTCACTGCCTGCATATATAATTTTGATGTTGTGTTTTGGTATGTGGTGTTTTGGAAGTACCAGTTTGCTGCCTCAGTGGGCTCTAATGCTTCTCACCTTCACTGGTGGTTTTTCATATCCTTTTTTTCCCTGCTGTCTTTTTTTATTGGTTTGGCTGGCTCTGGCTTACCTCCATGGCTCAGTGATTTCTACAAGGTCCAATATTACATTGTATGGATGATAGCCCCCTATATTGTCTCACCCCTTTATAGTATTGAAAGGGCTTCATTCACCAGCACCAAAGTGAAATGTTTACTAATTCAAAAGTAGATGTTCCCCCGCACCCCTATAGTGTATAATTGAAATCGCTGGGTGCTGCTCCAAAAACCATAGCCAATCGTAATAGTATCCAAACAAAAGCAATTCAGTCTTAAATTAAAAGTCTCAAATCCATTTATTTAACACTGACTTTTCGTTGTCAGTGCGACAGCACACTTCCTCAGACATAAGGATAATTATTGTCCCATTCTGGCAGAGTAATCTGGCTGTGATTGCTTACATTATAACCAATGATTGACTGCTCTTTCCCTTCTGCACATACTCGGTTCCTAAAAGCTCAATGAGCTGGAGCAACCTCTGCCAGAAAGAGTTAGAACAGGGGAAATACTTATTATTAACAATCTGGTTAGAAATATGTATAATTAAGTGCTAAAGATAGCAGCTGGGGTTAGGGGAAATTGCACTATACCTATCTTAAAAAGGATTTTTTTCTCTCCTTTGCATCTTCTGGATATTGAAGTCAATCTTGACTTCCCGTGACACATCATGTCCAATCGCTGAAATCAATTCCTGGAGCTGCAGAAGAGAGAATTTATTTCACTGTAGTTCTCCTTTAATGACTCATAGCTACAAGCAAAGGACATCTCATCATTTAATATCTTTGTAGTGATTATGGGCTTCATTCAAGTCTTCGTCCTTCCTGGTCATTCTTAAAATGTTCTATAGTTCTCCAACTGCTAAATTATCATCAGTCAGAGATGTAGAGCAAATAAACTGTTAATGATTCCCTAATTATCCCGTTGTTTGCCCACTCAGAGGAGGTGAAGTTTTGGAGGTTGAGATCTGCAAATTACTGATTGTTCTCTGTACTGCTCTCTAGTATGTGCACAACCCCTCCGCAAATCTGCACACCATAGGTTGAAATAGCACACACCAAACATCCGTCAGAAAATTAGCACTGGAGTATGTAGTGCAAATATCTGTCATTGATTTTGAATGGAAGCTTCAAACATCTTTGTCTGGCAATGCTCACCTACCTGTCGTAGTCCAGTACCTCATTACTTACCTTCTTTCATGATGTCCCTGTAGATGTCTTTTCTCCTGACTCCTCCATTAGCTGCAGTTCTTTGTGTCCTTCCAACCTGACATCATTGCCAATGACTGACGGCTGTACCTGAGCTGCCTATCTCCTAGGGCGGCACTTAACAATGGGTTTAAGTTTGGGGTTAAGTAATTCACTTTTATTGCTTTATCCGTGTTTATAGTAACCATTGGGAATAATCGCCTGTTCATGGCAATAGCAATTGTTTTTCATTGTCTTTCAGATGATTTTTCTACTTCTCCTGCAGAAATCGCTGTTGGAATTGTCTTAAAGGAAATATTGCCAAGCTTAAGGAATCTGGACTCTTGGTGGACAATACGGACCCCAACTACAGCAAGCAAAACGCTACCTAACTGGTATTCTGAACAGAGGAAAATTGCAGTAAGTCCATGTAGCAAAATAAAAGTTCAGTTACCCCCCCTTAAACAACAATGGATATTTATAACTAGGACCCCCCAAACCTCACCTTCGCAATACTTACCGGCCTCCAGGATGTTTCTGAAGGAACATCTTCTTGATCAATGCTGATCTGGTCCTTTGGCCAATGACTTACGGCTGATTCCCGAGTTTGCACCTCATCTGGGCCAGGGGTAAAAATTTCCTTTAATGGGAGTAGACTATTCTAATGTAGGAAATGACTTGATAGTAACACAGGGTGGGGACCTAAACTTCTAGGTCCTCACCCTAGGTTCTTTTATAGGGTCCCTAAGGAGCTGTCTCCTTTTTCCAGAACTATTCCGAAACCTGGCCAATGGAGAGTTGCTCCACAAGGAGCATGTCTCCCTATTGGCCAGTCCGAGACAGTCATGGACTTATGTACCTTTAGAGAAAACCGAGGGTTGAGGACCTGGCGGTTTAAGTCCTCACCCTGGATACTATCGGGTAGAGTGGGTAATAGTTAGGGTGTAATTGTCTTTTAATGAGCCAAACAGGAAGATTGCGGGTATAAAAACCTATACATTTGTTATAGAGAGTTTTTGTTAAACGTACACAACATTACACTGCGTGTGTCTGGGAGACGAACCAAATAATGCGATAGTTTGTTTCTGAATGTCTTCTCTTCCTTTCATTTAATTACAATACAGGATGTCCCATAACAAAACAACGAGGGAGAAAACCGTACGCGGTGGTAGGAACACCATATAAAGCACTAGTTCATCTGGGGGAGCAGTTTATTATCTCCCTGTCTGACATAGAGAACAGTTTAATGTCCTGTATCCTCATCTGAACCGTTACAACCAAACATGGTATTTACATGAAGTTCTGTTACCAACAAAGAAGGAAGAAGCTGTCCTCTGTGCATTTAGAATCCTATGTGGCATTAGGAAATACTTAATGCTAGAATTAAAAACATATCTAGGGTCCTGATCCTTTTAAGGAAACTGATGAATGTAATTGAGCAGGCTAAGGTAAAAATATACACCCTCGATCGGTAAGTTAGACATACATGCCTCCATACGGCAAGTTAGACATACACGCTCGAATCGGTAAGGTTAGACATACACCGCCTCGATCAGGTAAGGTTAGACATACACGCATGTGATCATAGAGGTTAGACATACATGCCTTGATCGGTAGTTAGACATCAATTCCTTGATCGGTAAGGTTAGACATACACCTTGATCGGTAAGGTACAACACGCCTATCGTATGTGGCATACACGCTTGATCGTAAGATTAGACATACATGCCTTGATCGGTAAGGTTAGACAACACGCCTTGATCGGTAAGGTTATACATACCATGCCTTGATCGGTAAGTTAGACATACACAGCCTTGATCGTAAGGTTAGACATACAGCTGATCGAATTTCCAATCCGCCGATCGTAAGGTTAGTCATACACGCCTTGATCGGTGTGATTAGACATCATGCTTGAGCGTAAGGTTAGACTACACCCTTCGATCGGTAAGGTTAGACATACACGCCTTGGATGGGTAAGGTTGACATACATGCCTTGATCGGTAAGTTTAGCACATCTGCCTTGATCGGTAAGGTTAGACATACATGCCTTGATCGGTAAGGTTAGACATACATGCCGCCTCAATCTGTAAGATTAGACATATATCCGCCTCAATCGGTAAGGTTAGACACTACACTGCCTTGATCGTAAGGTTAGACATATATCCGCCTCATCGGTAAGTTAGACATACACTCCTTGTCGTAAGGTTAGACATACACGCCTTGATCGGTACAATAAGACAATACATGCCGGGTCTAAGGTAGAATACAACGCCTTGATACGGTAGGTTTAACATACATGCCTTGATCGGTAAGGTTAGACATACACGCCTTTGAGTCGGTAGGTTAGGACATACACGCCTTGATCGGTAGATTAGACATAACAACGCCCTTGATGGAAGGTTAGACATACAACGCCTTGATCGGTAGGTTAGACATACGCACCTTGATCGGTAAGTCAGACATACCACCTTGATCGGTAAGGTTAGACATACACGCTGATCGTAAGGTTTAGACATACACACTTGATCGGTAAGGTTAGACATACATCCTTGATCGTTAAGGATTAGACATACACGCCTTGATCGGTAAGGTTAGACATCAATGCCTCGATCGTAGGATTTAACATACCGCCTTGATCAGTAAGGTTAACATACATGCCTCGATCGGTAAGGTTAGACCATACACTCCTCGATCGGTAAGGTTAACGTCATGCCATCGATCGTAAGGTTAACATACAAACGCCTTGATTGGTAATGTTAGTCATACACGCTTCATCGTAGGTTAGACATACAATCCTGATCGGTAGGTTTACTCAATACACGCCTTGAACGGTAAGGTTAGGACAAACACGCCCTTGATCGTTAAGGTAGACATACACGCCTCGATCGGTAAGGTTCGCCTCGATCGGTAAGTTTAGACATACACGCCTTGATCGGTAAGGTTAGACATACACGCCTTGATCGTTAAGGTTAGACACATCCTCGATGGTAAGGTTAGACATACACGCCTCATCCGGTAAGGTTAGACATACACGCCTTGATCGGTAAGTTAGACATCACATCAAGGCGTGTATGTCTAACCTTACCGATCAAGGCGTGTATGTCTAACCTTACCGATCAAGGCATGTATGTCTAATCTTACCGATCAAGGCGTGTATGACTAACCTTACCGATCGAGGCGTGTATGTCTAACCTTAACATCAAGGGCGTGTTTGTCCTAACCTTACCGTTCAAGGCGTGTATTGAGAAACCTTACGATCAAGGTTGGATGTCTAACCTACCGATGAAGCGTGTTATGACTAACATTACCAATCAAGGCGTTGTATGTAACCTTACCGATCGAGGCATGTACGTCTAACCTTACCGATCGAGGAGTGTATGGTCTAACCTTACCGATCGAGGCATGTATGTTAACCTTACTGATCAAGGCGTGTATGTTTAACCTACGATCGAGGCATTGATGTCTAACCTACCGATCAAGGCGTGTATGTCTACCTTACGATCAAGGCATGTATGTCTAACCTTACGATCAAGTGTGTATGTCTAACCTTAACGATCAAGGCGTGTATGTCTAACCTTACCGATCAAGGTGGTATGTCTGACCTTACCGATCAAGGTGCGTATGTCTAACCTTACCGATCAAGGCGTGTATGTCTAAACCTTACCGATCAAGGCGTTGTATGTCTAATCTACCGATCAAGGCGTGTATGTCTAACCTTACCGCTCAAAGGCGTGATGTCTAACCTTACCGATCAAGGCATGTATGTATAAACCTTACCGATCAAGGCGTTGTATGTCTAACCTTGACCCAAGGCATGTATGTCTCTATGTACCGATCAAGGCGTGTATGTTAACCTTACCGATCAAGGCATGATGTATGTCTAAACCTTACGATGAGGCGGATATATGTCTAACCTTACGATCAAGGCATGTATGTCTAACCTTACCGATTTGAGGCGGATATATGTCTAATCTTACAGATTGAGGCGGCATGTATGTCTAACCTTACGATCAAGGCGTGTATGTCTAACCTTACCGATCAAGGCGTGTATGTCTAACCTTACCGATCAAGGCATGTATGTCTAATCTTACCGATCAAGGCGTGTATGACTAACCTTACCGATCGAGGCGTGTATGTCTAACCTTACCGATCAAGGCATGTATGTCTAACCTTACCGATCAAGGCGTGTATGTCTAACCTTACCGATCAAGGCATGTATGTCTAACCTTACCGATCAAGGCGTGTATGTCTAACCTTACCGATCAAGGCATGTATGTCTAATCTTACCGATCAAGGCATGTATGTCTAACCTTACTGATCAAGGCGTGTATGTCTAACCTTACTGATCGAGGCGTGTATGTCTAACCTTACCGATTGAGGCGTGTATGTCTAACCTTGCCGATTGAGGCATGTATGTCTAACCTTACCGATCGAGGCGTGTATATTTTACCTTAGCCTGCTCAATTACATTCATCAGTTTCCTTAAAAGGATCAAGACCCTAGATATGTTTTAATTCTACATTAATTATTTCCTAATGCCATAGGATTCTAACTGCACAGAGACAGCTTCTTCCTTCTATTGTTGGTAACAGAACTTCATGTAAATACCATGTTTGGTTGTAACGGTTCAGATGAGGATACAGGACATTAACTGTTCTCTATGTCAGACAGGGAGATAATAAACTGCTCCCCCAGATGAACTAGTGCTTTATATGGTGTTCCTACCACCGCGTACGGTTTCTCATCCCTCGTTGTTTTGTTTATGGGACATCCTGTATTGTAATTAAATGAAAGGAGAGAAGACATTCAGAACAAACTATCGCATTATTTGGTTCGTCTCCCAGACACACGCAGTGTAATGTTGTTGTACGTTTAACAAAAACTCTCTATAACAAATGTATAGGTTTTATAACCCGCAATCTTCCGTGTTTGGCTCATTAAAAGACAATTACACCCTAACTATTACCCACTCCTTACCCGATAGTATCCAGGGTGAGGACCTTAACCGCCAGGTCCTCAACCCTCGGTTTTCTCTAAAAGGTACATAAGTCCATGACTGTTCTCGGACTGGCCAATAGGGAGACATGCTCCTTGTGGAGCAACTCTTCCCATTGGCCAGGTTTCGGAATAGTTCTGGAAACAAGGAGACAGCTCCTTAGGGACCCTATAAAGAGAACCTAGGGATGAGGACCTAGAAGTTTAGGTCCCCACCCTGTGTACTATCAAGTCATTTTCCTACATTAGAATAGTCTACTCCCATTAAAGGAAATTTTTACCCCTGGCCCAGATGAGGCAACTCGGGAATCAGCCGTAAGTCATTGGCCATAAGGACCAGATCAGCATTGATCAAGAAGATGTTCCTTCAGCAACATCCTGGAGGCCGGTAAGTATTGCGAAGTTGAGGTTTTGGGGGGTCCTAGTTATAAATATCCATTGTTGTTAAGGGGGTAACATGAACTTTTATTCTGCTACATGGACTTACCTGCAATTTTCCTCTGTTCAGAATACCAGTTAGGTAGCGTTTTGCTTGCTGTAGTTTGGGGTCCGTATTGTCCACCAAGAGTCCAGATTCCTTAAGCTTGGCAATATTTTCCTTTAAGAACAATTCCAACAGCGATTCTGCAAGGAGCAGGTTAGAAAAATCATCTGAAAGACAATGAAAAACAATTGTCTATTGCCATTGAACAGGCGATTATTCCCTAATGGTTACTATAAACACTGGATAAAGCAATAAAAGTGAATTACTTAACCCCAAACTTAAACCCATTGTTAAGTGCAGCCCTAGGAGATTAGGCAGCTCAGGGTACAGCCGTCAGTCATTGGCAATGATGTCAGGTTGGAAGGACCACAAGAACTGCAGCTACTGGAGGAGATCAGGAGAAAGACATCTACAGGGACATCATGAAAGAAGGTAAGTAATGAGGTACTGGACCTACGACAGGTAGGTGAGCATTGCCAGACAAAGATGTTTGAAGCTTCCATTCAAAATCAATGACAGATATTGCACTACATACTCCAGTGCTAATTTTCTGACGGATGTTTGTGTGTGTGCTATTTCAACCTATGTGTGCAGATTTGCGGAGGGGTGTGCACATACTAGAGAGCAGTACAGAGAACAATCAGTACTTTGCAGATCTCAACCTCCACATAACTTCACCTTCCTCTGAGTCGGGCAAACAACGGGATAATTAGGGAATCATTAACAGTTTATTTGCTCTACATCTCTGACTGATGATAATTTAGCAGTTGGAGAACTATAGAAACATTTAATGAATGACCAGGAAGGACGAAGACTTTGAATGAAGCCCATAATCACTACAAAGATATTAAATGAATGAGATGTCCTTTGCTGTAGCTATGAGTCATTAAAGGAGAACTACAGTGAATATAAACTTCTCTCTTCTGCAGCTCCAGGAATTGATTTCAGCGATTGGACATGATGTGTCACGGGAAGTCAAGATTGACTTCAATATCCAGAAGATGCAAAGGAGAGAAAAAAATCCTTTTTAAGATAGGTATAGTGCAATTTTCCCCTAACCCCAGCTGCTATCTTTAGCACTTAATTATACATATTTCTAACCAGATTGTTAATAATAAGTATTTCCCCTGTTCTAACTCTTTCTGGCAGAGGTTGCTCCAGCTCATTGAGCTTTTAGGAACCTGAGTATGTGCAGAAGGGAAAGAGCAGTCAATCATTGGTTATAATGTAAGCAATCACAGCCAGCTTACTCTGCCAGAATGGGGACAATAATTATCCTTATGTCTGAGGAAGGTGTCGCACTGACAACGAAACGTCACGTGTTAAATAAATGGATTTGAGACTTTTAATTTAAGACTGAATTGCTTTTGTTTGGATACTATTACGATTGGCTATGGTTTTTGGAGCAGCACCCAGCGATTTCAATTATACACTATAGGTGTGCGGGGGAACTATCTACTTTTGAATTAGTAAACATTTCACTTTGGTGCTGGTGAAGCCCTTTCAATACTATAAAAAAGGGGTGAGACAATATAGGGGGCTATCATCCATACAATGTAATATTGGACATTGCTAGAAATCACTGAGCCATGGAGGTAAGCCAGAGCCAGCCAAGCCAAATAAAAAAAGACAGCAGGGGGAAAAAAGGATATGAAAACCACCAGTGAAGGTGAGAAGCATTAGAGCCACACTGAGGCAGCAACTGGTACTTCCAAAACACCCAATACCAAAACACAACATCAACATTATATATGCAGTGCAGTGAAGAGTGCTGTGATTTGTATGTGGAGGAGACAAAACAGCAGCTACACAAACATATGGCCCAGCACAGAAGATCTAATTCCTCGGGCCAGGATTCAGTCTTGTACCTTTAATGTCACCATCTTGGACAAAGAACAGGACTGGTTTAAAAGAGGAGCCAATGAGGAAATGTATGTCCAAATAAAGAAACCAAGCTTAAATGTAGGTGTGGGAGAGGGTTTCAACACCAATTGTTTGTTATGTAAAATGCTGTATTGACTCCTTACCCTGGGTAGTTTTGATAACACCTCTCAGGCTACTTTTTCACAAGAGTTCCTTAAGTGGCGACCATCGCGGAACCTCTCAAGAAACTATATGGAGGTCCCTAACACCTAGCTATTATATGGAGGTCCCTAACACATGGCTGTTATATGGAGGTCCCTAACACCTGGATGTTATATGGAGGTCCCTAACACCTGGCTGTTATATGGAGGTCCCTAACACCTGGCTGCTTATGGAGGTCCTAACACCTGGCTGTTATATGGAGGTCCCTAACACCTGGTGTTATATGGAGGTCTCTAACACCTGGCTGTGATATGGATATGTCCCTAACCCGGCTGTTATATGGAGGTCCCTAACACATGGCTGTTATATGGAGGTCCCTAACACCTGGATGTTATATGGAGGTCCCTAACACCTGGCTGTTATATGGAGGTCCCTAACACCTGGCTGCTATATGGAGGTCCCTAACACCTGGCTGTTATATGGAGGTCCCTAACAACACCTGGCTGTTATATGGAGGTCTCTAACACCTGGCTGTTATATGGAAGTCCCTAACACCTGGCTGTTATATGGAGGTCCGAAACACATGGCTGTTATATGGAGTGAGGCCTAACACCTGGATTGTTATATGGAGGGCCTAACACCTGGCTGTTATATGGAGGTCCCTAACACCTGGCTGTATATGGAGGTCCCTAACACCGGCTGTTATATGGAGGTCCCTAACAACACCTGGCTGTTATATGGACGGTCCTCACACCTGGCTGTTATATGGAGGTCCCTAACAACACCTGGCTGTTATATGGAGGTCCCTTACACCTGGCTGTTATATGGAGGTCCCTAACAACACCTGGCTGTTATATGGAGGTCCTTAACACCTGGTTGTTATATGGAAGTCCCTAACATCTGGCTGTTATATGGAAGTCCCTAACCACACCTGGCTGTTAAATGGAGGTCCCTAACACCTGGTTGTTATATGGAAGTCCCTAACACCTGGCTGTTATATGGAGGTCCCTATCAACACCTGGCTGTTATATGGAAGTCCCTTACACCTGGTTGTTATATGGAGTTCCCTAACACCTGGTTGCTATATGGAAGTCCCTAACACCTGGCTGTTATATGGAGGTCCCTATCAACACCTGGCTGTTATATGGAAGTCCCTTACACCTGGTTGTTATATGGAAGTCCCGAACACCTGGCTGTTATATGGAGGTCCCTAACAACACCTGGCTGTTATATGGAAGTCCCTTACACCTGGTTGTTATATGGAAGTCCCTAACACCTGGCTGTTATATGGAGGTCCCTAACACCTGGCTGTTATATACTGATTGGGACTTTCCAGGGTATTTATTGCAAACCGATTCCTATACAAGTCTTACTGAATTGATAAAGCCAGTCGGATGACTAGAAAAAACTAAACTTCAAGTCCAGTTGATTGAAATGAATATCCCAGATATACCAAAAAACAGATTAAACCTATTGGTAATTTTTGACTGATCCGGTGTATTTTAATATGGTAAAACAATGCCATCCCTCCCATACATTAAGTGATCTGGCAGAGAGAATATTTCTCAGTGTGGAGCAATTGATCGAGGGACAAAGGGGTTAAGAGATTAATATTTTTCTAGGCAATAAAAACTGATTGACTGTAAATATCCAAAGGTCACTGTGTGCATCTGCTGTGTAGATCTCATTGTTTAATACACAAACTGGTCCCAGAAATTCATTCAAGCAGAAGATATATTTTCCCCAATATGTTAAACCATCTACACAGACAGAACATTCTCTGTAGGATATTCACCAGGAACATTCCATGGTTTATTCTATATCATTTTTATCACTGTGGTCACTTTACCCATGAATCACTTGTGATTCCATTCCTACGACTGTTATTACTGAGCTGTCCACTGTAGCCGGTTCCATGTGATGGCAATATTCCTAATGACAGTT
The DNA here is from genome assembly GCA_019447015.1 of Hymenochirus boettgeri. Lineage (NCBI taxonomy): Eukaryota > Metazoa > Chordata > Amphibia > Anura > Pipidae > Hymenochirus > Hymenochirus boettgeri. The sequence continues at coordinate 8,853,929 of CM033473.1, read as the reverse complement.
CGGTTTGTTGGGACGCAGCCAGAGTGACTTTCCATACCAAGTTCCCCAATATTAGCGGCATTCAACTGCTTACATTTAAAGGACAGCTACACTGTAAAAATTAACAATTTCAAAAATGAAAAAAGTACCTGGAGGAGGGAAGTAGGATTGATTATCCCTACCTACCATTATCATTTAATCTGCCAGGTTAGTGTCCTTGGCTTTCCTGTATTAAAGATAGAGCTGAAGCACTGAGGAAGCCTGGCAGAAGCAAACTTCTGCACGCAGCAATTATATTTATTTAGTATTAGTGGACGGTATTAATTGGCAGTATTAATGGGCAGCATAAATGGGCCGCATGAATGGGCTGTATTAATGGGAAGCATGAATGGGCAGTATTAATGGAAGCATGAATAAGCAGTATTAATGGGCAGCATGAATGGGCAGTATTAATGGGAAGCATGAATGGGCAGTATTAATGGGAAGCATGAATAAGCAGTATAATTGGGCAGTATGAATGGGCAGTATTAATGGGAAGCATAAATGGGCAGTATTAATGGGAAGCATGAATGGCCAGAATTAATGGGATACATGAATGGCCAGTATTAATGGAAAGCATGAATTAGCAGTATAAATGGGAAGTATTAATGGTAAGCATGAATAGGCAGTATTAATGGGAAGCATTAATGGGCAGTATTAATGGGCAGCTAAAATGGACAGTATTAATAGGCAGCATGAATACAATATGAATGGGAAGTATTAATGGGCAGCTTTAATGGGAAGCATGAATGGGCAGCATAAATTGGAATTATGACTGAGCAGTATTAATGGGCATCATGAATGGGCAGTATTAACAGGCAGCAGGAATACAGTATGAATAGAAGTATGAATGGACAGTATTATTGCACAGCAGGTAGCATTATTGGATAGTATTAATGAGCAGTATTATTGGATAGTATCAACAGGCAGTATTATTGGATAGTATTAATAGGCAGTATTATTGGATAGTATTAATGGGCAATATTATTGGATGGTATTAATGGGCAGTATTATTGGATAGAATTAACAGCCAGTATTATTGGGTAGTATTAATGGGTGGTATTATTGGATAGTATTAATGGGCAGTATTATTGGATAGTAATAATGGGCAGTATTATTGGATAGTATTAATGAGCAGTATTATTGGATAGTATTAACGGACGGTATTATTGGACAGTATTAATGGGCAGTATTATTAGATAGTATTAATGGACAGTATTATTGGATAGTATTAATGGACAGTATTATTGGATGGTATTAATAGACAGCATTTTATTTTTTTTTTCTTACTGTTCCTTATTACTACAAAGTGGAACATTTCTTAATTAGACTCCTTCTGTTCTATTTTCACGCCCTGCAACCCCCACAGCCCCAGCGAGTGACTCACTGACAATTGTTACTTGCGGTTTTAATTCCAGCAAGAAAAAGATCTTCATGAAGAAACAGCATTTTGCAACCCAGTGCAACCCAGGCAGGTTAAAGGGGAAATACAGGCTGCAGTATCTTTCAGTTATAAAATGCACTACTTTAGAAACTAAGGCAAAAGTAGTACTTACAGTCTAATGGTGGCCATAGAAGTAGCAATATTATTGTGAGTGGTGTACAACAATCAGGTTTGCCAAAAAAAATTTTGATTAATTTTATTGGCCGTGATTGTCTGACAATATCAATCATTGTATGGCCACCTTAACACCTCTCAGGCTCCATATTGCCTTTAATCATAGACTAATGACCATATGATAAAAGTTATCATGACTTTAAGACCAGTTTAGAGGGGGCTGTGTGGGTTTTCATAAAACTTACAGAGCCTCATAGTCAGGATTGTCATGAACCCACACTGTCACTTTACCACCCTGGGGATGCAATTACACAATAGTACACAACAGTACGATAGTGGATCCCATTGCACCTCCCTGTTTAATGGACTTACTACCTGTTAAAGTCACAGCCACATTTGGACACACTACATAATCTTACAAGTTTGGAGGTTGGTCAATTTGCAACAGTAATAAAGATAGTACAGAAAATAAATTGTGCTATTCTTCTCCAACATTGACAGTAATTTATACCATTGGGAGTTACTTGATACTACAGTGAATTATTTTATACTACAATGAGTTGTTTTACACTACACAGAGATATTTTATTCTACCAGTAGTTATTTTACACTACATGGAGTTATTTTACACTACAGTGAATTATTTGACACTAAAGTGAAGTTGTTTTACACTACACAGAGATATTTTATTCTACAAGGCGTTATTTTACACTACAGGTAGTTATTTTACACTACATGGAGTTATTTTACACTACACTGAGTTATTTTACACTGCACAAAGATATTTTATACTAAAATGTGTTATTTTACACTACAGGGGGTTATTTTACACTACACAGTTGTTTTACACTGCACAGAGTTATTTTACACTACATGAGTTATTTTACACTACAGTGAATTATTTTACACTACAGTGAGTTATTTTACACTACACTAAGTTATTTTACATACAAAAAACAGAATTCTAGTGCTCTAGAATTCTGTTTTTTGTATGTATTATATTTTTGGTCTCTAGTTGCACTTTAATATGGATGAACAACAGCCCAATTTTCTATATACTAAGTTATTTTACACTATACAGAGATATTTTATACTACAAGGTGTTATTTTACACTACAGTGAGTTATTTTACACTACACTGAGTTATTTTAAACTACACTGAGTTATTTTATACTACAAGGTGTTATTTTACACTACAGTGAGTTAATTTATACTACACAGTTATTTTACACAGCACAGAGTTATTTTACACTTCACTGAGTTATTTTATACTACAAGGTGTTATTTTACACTACAGGGTGTTATTTTATACTACAGTTATTTTACACTACAGTGAGTTAATTTACACTACACAGAGTTATTTTACACTGCACAGAGTTATTTTACACTTCACTGAGTTATTTTATACTACAGGGAGTTTTTTACACTACAGGGAGTTGTTTTACACTACACTGAGTTATTTTACACTACACGGAACACTATAATGAGTTATTTTATATAGCAAGGTGTTATTTTACACTAAAGGTTGTTGTTTTATACTACACAGCTATTTTACACTACAGGGAGTTAATTTACCTCTACACATACACTACGGGGTATTTTATAAAGCGGGGTATCGCAATTAATGGGCAGCTTGAATGGGCAACATTAATGGGCAGTATTAATTTAGCGATACCACGCATTATCGGTAATGTACAACAGCGGCGGTAAATGTACGGCCACAGACGTACATTTACACTGAACATTCGGTAGTAGAATATTTTACGCTACCAAGCATTATTTTAAATAACCAGGAGTTATTTTACATTTCGGGGCATATTTTACACCAGACCAGTGTAATGTAACATTACGGTTATAATGTAGCACCCGCTCATTATAAATACAACCCAGGATTTCATGTGTGTATCTCACTAAGCTGACAATGTGCATTTGCAAAGCCATGAATAAAACCCAGAGATAGGAACCAATACTAAACACAACATGTGCACTCTACCCATCTACCCTTACTGGTAGAACTAAGGCTGGTTTCTGTGATTTGACAACTGCAACTTCAGTGGAAATGAAGACCTAAAGTTTAAATGTTAATGTGAATATAGTTCTTGGTGGACCAGGTTTGCAATAAGAAACACAGTGATAAATTGTAAGGTTATGGAGGTGACAAGCAAGGCAATTGTTTTGCACCAGAAATCAACGACAGTTGGCTTTGTGGCTTTTGATCTTTATTGGTCAAAAGGGAGATAAAGACTAATTAAAGGGCAAATTGCTTTTAGAATTCTGAGAGATGTAAGTCTAACCTAATATGCTGTTTGATGTTCTATTTCCCTCTCTTTCTGCTTCCTGCTCAAAAAGCAGAGGGAAGGGAGAGAAGAGCATAACAGGTTAATGTTACATGTGTCAGCTTTCAACCTGTTGCAGTTTAGGGGATTTGGGGGTAATTTACCATATATATAATTTTCCATTTGAGGAAAGGAGTTGGCCTTTAATATAAATGTACAGTAAATGGTGTCCTGAGGACGTGAATGGCACTGTCCTCCCCAGCTTGGGAAACTCGTAATCAAAAACACAGCAAGTCTAGAGCTTGGGACCTGGATTTAGTTCTTCTGCCTAAAATATAAAAAAATACATTAGGGATTAATTACATCCTTCCATTTTCACAGGCAGTAATGAGTCACACAGATCAGAGCTGAGCTGTGCGGTGGAATGTCTAGTTACTTTCTTATACACAGCCAAACTGGATTCATTTCATTCTATTACCAGCCTGGAGATAGTCAACATATCCACATGTTTAAAGCCCAAACCACACAACTGGATCCACATTCTACAGATGATTTCTGGTGTTTTTGCCAGAGAATTAGGACACAAACTACAATATTATTTAATTCCACATGGTAGATTTATCAAGGAGGTTTGTGCAAGGTGGCACAGTAAGGGTTAAAATGGTAAAGATGCAATAGAAACACTCAACATACACACAAACATATACACAAACATACACACAATAGATACATACAACATACACAACATACACACAAGATACATACAACATACACACAAACATACACACAACATACACGCAAGATTCATACAACATACACACAAACATATACACAAACATACACACAAGATACATACAACCTACACACAAACATACACCAAAATAAAGCAATGTATGTTTGGAGAAGATTATTCTTCCCAATATCGTACAATCATCAGATTGCATATGGACAATCGTACAATCGTGTTTTCTATCAGGCCAGTTGAATTTTTTTCCCCCGATGGATAATCCAATCGTACGATCATATTGTAGCGTCTATGGCCAACATAACCTGAAATGTTGCCTGATGTTATCTTACTCCTTCCTGGTTCTGATTAGCAGCTGTCAGCCATGGATGTGACAGTTGGCATCACAGTCAATGACTAAATGATCTTCCATCCTCTGAGCATGTGCAAGCTTGGAGAGAAGGTGGAAACCTTTTGAGAGTCTGTCAGCTTTCTAACTATTGGGGTTTCAGAATTTGGGGATTATTTATCATTTTCCAATTGAGGTAAGAAAATTCCCTTCCAATAAGCTAATAAACGGCAGATACAGAAATAAAATAATGCCAAGGCCATATTTTCAGCGTACCAGTAAACCAGTGTAATGTTTTTTTTTTTTACCTTTGGATTGTCCTGCGTGAGACTAGCCAAATGGGATTTAGAATGAGCCGATTCCACGTGGCCAGAATACAAAGTGACTAATACGCTATTTCAGAGCTACAAATACTAGATTGTCTGGACTGAGAGAGCTGGATTATGGCTACAAGCTGGCCAGGTCTAAAAGTAATATATTAAAATATCTGTAAATAGAGCGATCTATCAGATTCAGGATTAACAACAGGTATCCCCTGCTATAGTCAGGACTAAATCTCCCCACGTGACTAGTTCCAAGCTTTACAGGGTGTGGAGGGAGGGAAGAGAGAGAAGCTAAATGTATATTTCAATATAGAGACTTACCCTACAGGTTCTTTCTGCAAACACCCCATAGACACTAATGGCAGAACTGGTTCATGTTCATCACACTAAGCTACCAGTCTAGATATAGATGTTTATGAATGAAAAGTCCCATAATTCTCTAGCAGTTTGTTAAAGGGCAGAAAACCGAATCTCACCTTAACAAACCCATTGTATTGCACAACTGAGGATGTTGGGTAATGCAGTTCTACCATTATCACGCTCAAGCTGGTGTTCAAACTGAACAAAACCTTGCTATTTTTTCCATCCCACAATTCAGGCTGTTTTACTGTGTGCCACCCCCTGACTATAACAATCACTGCACCAACAGGCATGTGTCGTGTTGCAGTGTGTTGGGGAGAGAGATAGCGCTGTGTAATCCTCTTCTAACCAGTTCACCTGTCAGCTTCCCAGTCGGTCCACCAGCGAGTGCTGTTCCTCTATATATATATTTATGTATATGGGTAGGAGCTGCCATACTATTTCTCTTAGACAGATGGTGGCCTAGGTGGGATTCTGGGTAATGGCACAGAGGGTGGCTCAGGTGGGATACTGGGTAATGCAACAGAGGAAGGCCAAGGTGGGATACTGGGTAATGGCACAGAGGGCAGCCCAGGTGGAATACTGGACAATGGTAATAGAGGGTGGCACAGGTAGGATACTGGTTAATGGTACAGAAGGTGGCACAGATGAGATACTGGGTAATGGCACAGAATGTGACGCAAGTGGGATACTGGGCAATGGCACAGAAAGTGACCCAGGTGGGATAGTGTTTAATGACACATAGGGTGGCACAGGAACAGTGTTCCCTCTAAGCTGTGCGCACGCATACAACTCTGCGGGCCTGCGCACACAAAAATCTTCTGGAATATAAGTGCTGCGGTATGGAGCGCACAAAATTACGTTTTCTATGAACACAGAAAATATATTTCGTCGCACACAGCCAATTTGAAGAAGGAACATTGCACAGGAAGGATACTGGGTAATGACACAGAGGGTAGCACAGGTGGGATACTGGGTATTGGCACAAAGGATGGCACAGGTGGGACAATGGGTAATGGCAGAGGGTGGCACAGGAGGGACACTGGATAATGGCACAGAGGGTAGCACATGAGGTATACTGGGTTATGGAACAGAGGGTAGCACATGAGGTATACTGGGTTATGGTACAGAGTAGCACATGAGGTATACGGGGGTTATGGTACCAGAGGGTAGCACATGAGGTATACTGGTTATGGACAGAGGGTAGCACATGAGGTATACTGGGTTATGGTACAAGGGTAGCACATGAGGTATACTGGGTTATGTACAGAGGTAGCACATGAGGTATGCTGGGTTTATGGAACAGAGGGTGCACATGAGGTATGCTGGGTAATGGTACAGAGGGTAGCACATGAGGTATACTGGGTTATGGTACAGAGGGTAGCACATGAGGTATACTGGGTTATGGGTACAGAGGGTAGCACATGAGGTATACTGGGTTATGGTACAGAGGGTAGCACATGAGGTATGCTGGGTAATGGTACAGAGGGTAGCACATGAGGTATACTGGGTTATGGTACAGAGGGTAGCACATGAGGTAATGCTGGGTATGGTACAGAGGGTAGCACATGAGGTATACTGGGTTATGGTACAGAGGGTAGCACATGAGGTATGCTGGGTAATGGTACAGAGGGTAGCACATGAGGTATACTGGGTTATGGTACAGAGGGTAGCACATGAGGTATACTGGGTATGGTACAGAGGTACACATGAGGTAAACTGGTTATGTTACAGAGGGTAGCACATAGGTAATCTGGGTTATGACAGGGAGACATGAGGTATACTGGGTTATGGTACAGAGGTTAGCACATGAGGTATACTGGGTTATGGTACAGAGGGTAGCACATGAGGTATGCTGGGTAATGGTACAGAGGGTAGCACATGAGGTATACTGGGTTATGGTACAGAGGGTAGCACATGAGGTATGCTTGGTATGGTACAGAGGTGCACACATGAGGTTACTGGGTTATGGTACAGAGGGTAGCACATGAGGTATACTGGGTTTGGTACAGAGGGTAGCACATGGTATGCTGGGTAATGGTACAGAGGGTAGCACATGGGTATACTGGGTTATGTACAGAGGTAGCACATGAGGTATACTGGGTTATGGTACAGAGGGTAGCACATAGGTATACTGGGTTATGTACGAGGGTAGCACATGAGTATGCTGGGTATGGTACAGAGGTAGCACATGAGGTATCTGGGTTATGGTCAGAGGTGCACATGAGGTATACTGGGTTATGGTACAGAGGGTCACAGTGGGAAACTGGGTAATGGTAAAGAGGGTGGCACAGGTAGGAGAGAGTGTGTGTGTCTGTGTGTTCTCTTACTCACCATTGGTCTCCTGCGCCTTGGGGTTAAGTTGCTTCACCAGCCCCTGAAGCTTCTCCCACTGCCCCTCTGCCCTGTACCGGTCAATCTCAGCTTCCAGCTTGAGGTGGGACAGGGAGACCCTGGATGATGCCATGTGACGGTTCCACTGACCAAGGAGATTCCGCAGGCGGGAGCGCGCAGCTCAGTCAGTGAATCCCGGAGATTCCCCAGGCAACTGAGCGCGTTCACAGTCTCAGTTCGATCTGTCAGTGCAAACAGCACCTCCCCCTCACTGTAATCAGGGATCGCTCCGTGATTGGTGGAGAGGAAACCCCAGGGAACCTGTGATTGGTCCATTCTGTCTCCTTCTGCTGCTGTGTAGAGGAGATTTTGTGTGATCTATGAATGACTGGCATGTGTCTGGATATATATGTTTATATATAATATATATATATCTATTATATATATATATTATATATATATATATATATATATATATATATATATATATATATTATAATATATATATATATATATTAATTATATATATATATATCTATATATTATATCTATCTATAATCTATCATATATATATTATATTATATTATATATATCGATATTATAATATAAGACCCCCGCCAAAGGCACACTGTCAGCCCCGCAAGGCCCTTACAGGCTGGAGGGGGGTCCCGGGTTGGAGATGCGGGACCCCTAAGCCTCAAAGGCTCTTGTCAAGCCGCAAGGGACTTGTAAGTGCTGCAAAGGCCCTGATAGGGCCGGGGAGGGGAGTCCCGATTCGAGCTGCGGGACCCCTTAAGCCCCAAAAGGCCCTTCTTATGGCCCCCGCTGGAGGTTGCCTCCACCCCTCCCAGCGGGCCCCTCCCCGACAGCGGCGGGGCAGGGGGCTTGGAGGGGCTGCTGGGGAGGGGGTGCTCGGCAGGTGGTCGTGACCACCTGCGGCGGCCCCTTCCCAGCAGCCCCTCCTAGCCTCCCACTTCTTATCTTCGCCACGAGCGGGGATGGGGTTGGGAGGGGCTGCTGGGAAGCGTCGGCGGGTGGTCGCCGCCGCCGCGGCTTCTATTTTAAGTCACTTCGCAGCGATATTGTACTTTACGCAATGCGCTAAGTGCAGTATCGCCGGGAAGGGACTTAAAATTACCGCAGGACATTGCGGCCGCAATACATATCGCGTCGATGGCACTCGCCATTATAAATACGGCGATATCGCTATTTTCGCGGCCGCGGTGTGCGGCGGTAATTTTTGGGCGCTATTTTTGCCCCTTTATAAATATGCCCCTTAGTATATTTATGTTTAAGGACCTGGAAAAAACTTGGGCTACTTTACAACTTTTACAAACACCACCTACCACATTTTTTTCGACCCCTTTTAAGTTAATTAACCTGTGTGCTGCCACCTGGTGGTGAATCGAGTAATCACTTAAATTAATTGCATACGGTAACTTCCAAATGTCAGATTGTTCAGACATAACTAATAAATTAAATAAGATAGGGAGAGTATAAGGCAGTGATCCTTAAACTGCGGCTCTCCAGATGGTAGACAACTCCTAGCATTCCTCAACTACAGAGGGAAGCCTAGGAATGCTGGGAGTTGTAGTTTTCAATCATCTGGAGAGGCGTAGTTTGAGGATCACTGGTATAAGACATTACAGCTCCCCTTATATTACCCAGAAGTCTCTGTTCTTAGATTGCTCAGGACAATGCACTTTATTTTTCATTTTATAGAAAATGATTGTAGAGCCATATTAGTCCAATATATAGATATTACAAAATGAGAGTACTGTGAACTTTTTCTAAGGAATTACAGTTTATTTAGTTGACAAGCTTTCAAGGGCTATACCCTCTTCATCGGGTCAGAGCAGGGGTGCCCCTACCATGAAGCAAACTGAAACAGTTGCTCAGTGCTCATTCCTGCAGAAAGGCGGAAGTAAAAAAAATTCTCCTTCATGCAATATTGCATTTCAGCAACAGTCCACCAGTCAGTGTAAAGCCAGCCTTTCAGTTTACAAGTCAGTGTAAGTCAGCCTCGTCTGCCTATAGGCGGCATTTGAAAGTTTTTTCAGGTGCCAAAAACCCTAGAAAAACCCCTGGGTCAGGGCAGTACTGATTTTAACAAAGGTTTAACAGAAAGTAAAAAGGCAATTCCAAAAGATAATAAGATAAGCAAGAAGGGGTGAAAACACTAGTTAAAAGCAAAAGGTGCCAAGGAAAGTGTAAAGGGTAAAGGTGGCCATACATATATTCGATTTTACTTACCCGACCGAGTGGTCCCGCAACCTTCAACCGATCCTGACGGAACCGCCTCTCCCGTTCTTCCATGCGGTCGCAAAATGATTGGGATTTGCTATCGCATGGAAGAACGGGAGAGGCGGTTCCGGCAGGATCAATCGATGGTCGCGTAAGTAAAATTGTATATATGTATGGCCACCTTAATAAAATGTGTGGAGAGATAACAGGATAGTGAAGTGGTCAGGAAGGAAGAGAAGGCAGAGAGGACCAAAAAAAAAAAAAGTAACAAGGAAAAGGAGTCAAGGAAAATGCAGAGGTAATAAAATGAGGAGAGATAACGGAATAGGAGGGGGGACGAAGAGAGAAGATAGAGGGGTGAGGAGAAGAAAAAATGGAGCAAAACCAATAAGGGCAAAAGTCAATTATTCATAATGCGAAAGGAATCCCATGTCCTGGTTTAAAGGACAACTAAATCCAAAATCTAATACTCTATAACACCCAAAACACCAATGACCTATAAAACCACACTCCAATAAATTGTATTATTTAAATGGACCCTTCTGAAGACATGGAGAAGAGAATATGGAGAATATTTGCAGTCTGACCACTCCTTCCGACCTTGGTCACATGATTCCTTGCTTAATGTAGACTGTAAGAGGATTGGCTAGAACAAATAGTGGGTGTGGTCAGCTATAACTAGTTCCTGCTATACATTCTGATTGGGCATGTGCAAAGAACATAATGGTCATTGACCAGACCGTGTGATTCCCGAATGCTGGTAAATAAAGCAGATACATTTCCTGCACCCACATTAAAATGTGAGATGAGACACAGGTGCTCTGCCTTCTGATTCAGTGTTGTTCTGAGGCTTTAGTTGCCCCTTAAACCATTGTTCAAAACAATAAGATAATTTTAGCTTCAAATGCTTTTCTTACCTTAAAAAAAAATTATTCTCCCTCTTTACCAGGCACTGGTAAGGGCTCGTTTGGAATATGCGGTGCAGTTTTGAAATCCCATATACAAAAGGGACATAGTAACATAGTAACATAGTAATTAAGGTTGAATAAAGACATACGTCCATCAAGTCCAACCTATTCACTTTTTTTTTTTTTTTTTTAACCCTACCTAACAGTTGATCCAGAGGAAGGCAAAAAAACCCAGCTAAAAAGGGGGAAAAAATTCCTTCCTGACTCCAAACGGCAATCGGAATGTATCCCTGGATCAACCAGATCTATATGCATTAATACCAGTAATTCTCAATATTTTTTAGTTTTAGAAACGTATCCAGGCCTTTTTTAAAGCTATTCAATGAACATGCCATTACCACATCTGCTGGAAGATAGTTCCACAATTTCACCGTTCTCACTGTAAAGAAACCTTTCCTAACCTGAAGATGAAACTTCTTTTCTTCCAACCAAATGCATCACCTTACATTTATCTACATTGAATCTCATCTGCCATTCTGCTGCCCATTTTGAAATCCATCTTGGAAATGGAAGCAGTTCCGAGAAGGGCAACTAAATTAATAAGGGGAATAGAGGGGCTTAAATATGCAGGCAGATTAGACAAGTTAGGGCTGTTTACATTGGAGAAGCAACGTTTGCATGGGGATATGATAACCTTATAAAAATATATTAATGTGCCATACAATAAACAATTTGACGTATTGTTCACTAGTAGGTCATATCAGAGGACTCGTGGACATCCTTTACGGTTGGAAGAAAAGAAGTTTCATCTTCAGGTTAGGAAAGGTTTCTTTACAGTGAGAACGGTGAAACTGTGGAACTGTCTTCCAGCAGATGTGGTAATGACAAGTTCATTGAATAGCTTTAAAGGGCATGTCCACCCCCAAAACTATAATCCCCCCAACTACTGGCCCCACCATGTAGTGTAGTTTAATCCTTACCTCACATCCCAGCTCCATAGGGTTCTCCTGTAGTCCCCCCCCAAAGTCCCAAAAAATGACTACCAGGAGGCTAGCAGAGTCCATAGCAGGGACACTGCCTGCTAGCTGGCCTCAGGTAGATTTTTGCCATGCGTACTGCAGCTTCTCCCCTCCCTCCCCCTCCCTCTCCCCTCCCTCTCCCTCCTTCCCTCCGTCTACTATCCCCCCCCTAGCATAAAACCCATTTAACATCCTGCCCCCATGTCTCCCAGCCCAACGGGTATTTTTTATTTTAGAAAGCTCCCCAAACTCTTACTTACCTCTCCTCTTCCTCCGGCGAAGTGAGCGCCGGCAGCCGCGTCTTGATTGGCTGCCGCTCAGCCAATCAAGACGCGGCTGCCGGTCCGCCCCTCTGCTTGATTTCCTTGCAAGCAGAGGGCCGGGAGCGGGCGGAGGATCGAGGGTCGCGTAAGTAGAGTTGGGGGGCTTTCTAAAAAAAAAATTATAGGGTGGACATAGCCTTTAAAAGTGGCCTAGATACGTTTCTAAAACTAAAAAATATTGAGAATTATTGGTATTAATACATATACTGTAGCTCTGATTGGTACAGGGATACTATATAATATTGAGAATTACTGGTATTAATACATCATCTGTAGTTTTGGTTGGTACGGGGATACTATAATATTGAGAATTACTGGTGTAATACATATATTGAGTTACTGGTTGGCACAGGGATACTATAAATATTGAGAATACTGGTATTATACATATACTGTAGTTCTGGTTGATCCAGGGATACTATACATATTGAGAATTACTGGTATTAATACATTACTGTATGTTCTGGTTGGTACAGGGATATTATATAATATTGAGAATTACTGTGTATTAATACATATACTGTAGTTCTGGTGTTACAGGGATATTATATAATATTGAGAATTACTTGTATTAATACATCTACTGTAGTTCGGTTGGTACAGGGATACTATATAATATTGAGAATTACTGGTATTAATACATATACTGAGTTCTGGTTTGGTACAGGGATACTATATAATTTTGAGAATATACTGGTATTAATAATATACTCTAGTTCTGGTTGGTACAGGGATACAATATATTGAAATGACTGGTATTAATACATATACTGTAGTTCTGGTTGGTACAGGGATACAATATAATTTGAGAATTACTGGTATTAATACATATACTGTAGTTCTGGTTTGTACAGGGATACAATATAATATTGAGAATTACTGGTAGTAATACATATTGTAGTTGGTTGGCACAGGGATACTATATAATATTGAGAATATGGTATAATACTATTACTGTAGTTCTGGTTGATCCGGGATACTATACAATATTGAGATTACTGGTATTAATAAAATATACTGTAGTCTGGTTGGTACAGGGATTAAATAATATTGAGAATTACTGGTATTAATACATATACTGTAGTTCTGGTTGTTACAGGGATATTATATAATATTGAGAATTACTGGTAGTAATACATATATTGTAGTTCTGGTTGGCACAGGGATACTATATAATATTGAGAATTACTGGTATTAATACATATACTGTAGTTCTGGTTGATCCAGGGATACTATACAATATTGAGAATTACTGGTATTAATACATATACTGTAGTTCTGGTTGGTCAGGGATATTATATAATATTGAGAATTACTGGTATTAATACATATACTGTAGTTCTGGTTGTTACAGGAATATTATATAATATTGAGAATTACTTGTATTAATACATCTACTGTAGTTCTGGTTGGTACAGGGATACTATATAATATTGAGAATTACTGGTATTAATACATATACTAGAGTTCTGGTTGGTACAGGGATACTATAGAATTTTGAGAATTACTGGTATTAATACATATACTATAGTTCTGGTTGGTACAGGGATACAATATATTATTGAGAATGACTGGTATTAATACATATACTGTAGTTCTGGTTGGTACAGGGATACAATATAATTTTGAGAATTACTGGTATTAATACATATACTGTAGTTCTGGTTTGTACAGGGATACAATATATATTTGAGAATTACTGGTAGTAATACATATATTGTAGTTCTGGTTGGCACAGGGATACTATATAATATTGAGAATACTGGTATTAATACATATACTGTAGTTCTGGTTGATCCAGGGATACTATACAATATTGAGAATTACTGGTATTAATAAATATACTGTAGTTCTGGTTGGTACAGGGATATTAAATAATATTGAGAATTACTGGTATTAATACATATACTGTAGTTCTGGTTGTTACAGGGATATTATATAATATTGAGAATTACTGTATTAATACATATACTGTGTTTTGGTGGTACAGGGATACTATATAATATTGAGAATTACTGGTATAATACATACTGTAGTTCTGGTTCAGGGATACTATACAATATGAGAATTACTGGTATTAATACATATACTGTGTTCTGGTTTGTACAGGGATACAATATAATATTGAGAATTACTGGTAGTAATACATATATTATAGTTCTGGTTGGCACAGGGATACTATATAATATTGAGAATTACTGGTATTAATACATATACTGTAGTTCTTGTTGATCCAGGGATACTATACAATATTGAGAATTACTGGTATTAATATACTGTAGTTCTGGTTGGTACAGGGATATTATATAATATTCAGAAATTCTGGTATTAATACATATACTGTAGTTCTGGTTGGTACAGGGATACTATATAATATTGAGAATACTGGTATTAATACATATACTGTAGTTCTGGTTGGTACAGGGATACTATATAATATTCAGAAATTCTGGTATTAATACATATACTGTAGTTCTGGTTGGTACGGGGATACTATATAATATTGAGAATTACTGGTATTAACACATATACTGTAGTTCTGGTTGGTACGGGGATACTATATAATATTGAGAGTTACTGGTATTAATACATATACTGTAGTTCTGGTTTATTACATGGACACTATATAATATTGAGAATTACTGGTATTAATACATATACTGTAGTTCTGGTGGTACAGGGATACTATATAATATTGAGAATTACTGGTATTAATACATATACTGTAGTTCTGGTTGGTACAGGGATACTATATAATATTGAGAATTACTGGTATTAATACATATACTGTAGTTCTGGTTGGTACAGGGATACTATATAATATTGAGAATTACTGGTAGTAATACATATATTGTAGTTCTGGTTGGCATAGGGATACTATATAATATTGAGAATACTGGTATTAATACATATATTGTAGTTCTGGTTGATCCAGGGATACTATACAATATTGAGAATTACTGGTATTAATACATATACTGTAGTTCTGGTTGGTACAGGGATATTATATAATATGAGAATTACTGGTATTAATACATATACTGTAGTTCTGGTTGTTACAGGGATATTATAATATTGAGAATTACTTGTATTAATACATATACTGTAGTTCTGGTTGGTACAGGGATACTATATAATATTGAGAATTACTGGTATTAATACATATACTGTAGTTCTGGTTGATCAAGGGATACTATACAATATTGAGAATTACTGGTATTAATACATATACTGTAGTTCTGGTTTGTACAGGGATACAATATAATATTGAGAATTACGGTAGTAATACATATATTGTAGTTCTGGTTGGCACAGGGATACTATATAATATTGAGAATTACTGGTATTAATACATATACTGTAGTTCTGGTTGATCCAGGGATACTATACAATATTGAGAATTACTGGTATTAATACATATACTGTAGTTCTGGTTGGTACAGGGATATTATATAATATTCAGAAATTCTGGTATTAATACATATACTGTAGTTCTGGTTGGTACAGGGATACTATATAATATTGAGAATACTGGTATTAATACATATACTGTAGTTCTGGTTGGTACAGGGATACTATATAATTCAGAAATTCTGGTATTAATATACATTACTGTAGTTCTGGTTGGTACGGGAATACTATATAATATGAGAATTACTGGTATTAAACACATATACTGTAGTTCTGGTTGGTACGGGATACTATATAATATTGAGAGTTACTGGTATTAATACTATACTGTAGTTCTGGTTATTACAGGACACTATATAATATTGAGAATTACTGGTATAATACATATACTGTAGTTCTGGTTGGTACGGGATACATATATATTGAGAAATTACTGGTATTAATACATATACTGTAGTTCTGGTTGGTACAGGGATACTAATAATATTGAGAATTACTGGTATTATACATAACTGTAGTTCTGGTTGGTACAGGGATACTATATAATATTGAGAATTACTGGTATTAACATATACTGTAGTTCTGGTTGGTACGGGGTACTATATAATATTGAGAATTACTGGTATTAAACATATACTGTAGTTCTGGTTGGTACATGGATACTATGAATATTGAGAATTACTGATATTAATACAATATACTGTAGTTAGGTTGGTACAGGGGACAATATATAATATTGAGAATTACTGGTATTAATACATATACTGTAGTTCTGGTTGGTACATGGATACTATATAATATTGAGAATTACTGGTATTAATACATATACTGTAGTTCTGGTTGGTACATGGATATTATGTAATATTGAGAATTACTGATATTAATACATATACTGTAGTTATGGTTGGTACAGGGACACTATATAATATTGAGAATTACTGGTATTAATACATATACTGTAGTTCTGGTTGGTACGGGGATACTATATAATATTGAGAATTACTGGTATTAATACATATTCTGTAGTTCTGGTTGGTACAGGGATACTATGTAATATTGAGAATTACTGATATTAATACATATACTGTAGTTCTGGTTGGTACAGGGATACTTTCCGATTGCCATTTGGAGTCAGGAAGGATTCTTTTCTTCCCTTTTTTAGCTGTTTTTTTTTGCCTTCCTCTGGATCAACTGTTAGGTAGGGTTAAAAAGGAGGTTGAAAAGGTTGGTCTTGATGAACACATGTCTTTATTCAACCTTAATTACTATGTTACGATGTTAATGTGTTGCTAAAACCCTTTAAGATTTGGACCTGGAAGTTTTCCATGGTGTTTCCAGGCTGGGAAAAATGGTGTCCATCAGGGAAACAGTTTCTATCCTTGTCATGGTTGCTTTTAACTAGTGTTCTCTTCTCTCCCCCTTGTTGTTTTGATTATATTATTATCTTTTGGAATTAGCTTTTTACTTTCTGTTAAACTTTTGTTAAAATCAGTACTGCCCTGACCTGATGAAGAGGGTTTAGCCCTCGAAAGCTTGTCAACTAAATAAACTGTTAGTCCATAGAAAAAGTATCACAGTACTTTTATTTTTTAATTTAAATTACTTTTCATTTTGTTCTGTTGTTGCTGTGATAGGAGGATAGAGCTGTCAATCATGAGGAACAGCAGAACATGTGATGTAACAATATCATGTGACCACACACTCAGTCACCTCCTCTCACTCGTGGTTTGCCCAGAGTCAAGACTGAGAGGTAAACTGACCAATCCAAGATGAGTCTCTTGTACTGGGGGCTGGGCAGGCAGCTACTCATGGAGATCAGTTTGCAGCAGTCTGGTGCAGAGGTCAAAAAAAGCAGCTTTATAGTATCCAATTGCAATGTGCTGACAGCCATGAAATGTATTTGTGCAGCACAAAGTAATAAATCACATTTTACTTAAAGGACAACTCCACCCTCATAAGAACGTCTTTTAGAAAAAACGGCCTCATTAAAATGTGTTGATGTATCATAGTTTGTCCTATGAATTCATTACTGTATGCCTGCTATGCTTCTGGATGCCTCATGGAAACTGAGCAATTTAGAAACCTGTACTGAGCCTGTACTGAGCCTGGGCATGCTCAGAAGAGGCAGCTAGGGGATTTGCGTTCAATCATTGGCTGTGATGTCAACTGTCAAATCCATAACTGACAGTTACGAATTGGAAGAACCAGGAAGCAGAAACAGGGGAAACAAGACATTGTGCAGGATTTCAGATTAGACTTACACCTTTCAGATTTCAAACTATTACCGTTTAGGGTTTTGGGGGGTGATTTACCTCTATGTAAGTTTTCATTTTAGGGCTGGACTTGCCCTTTAAATATAAAATATCGATCCCATGTATGGCATTTTTCAAGTTGACCAATCAACAATATCGAGCGGTTTATACGACAACTGCATCTTTAAAGCGCATGTCCACCCCCAAAACTATAATGTAACCCACTACTGGCCCCACTGTGTAGTGTAATAAAATCCTTAACTTACATCCCAGCTCCAAATGGTTCTCCTGTAATGTCCCCCCAAAGTCCCAAAAAACTGGCCACCAGGATCCTAGCAGAGTCCATATAGGACTGCCTCCTGTCTCTCCTCCGGGAGAATTTTGCCATGCGCAGTTCAGCCCTCCCCCCCTCCCTCTCCCTCCTTCTCCCACCCATTTTCCTCTCCCTTCCCCTAGTGTAAATTCCCTGTCAGTGTTCACTTACCTGACACCCGTTCCGGCGGCGATCCTCCTCCTCGCTCGGGTGTTTCGCTTCCGGGCACGCATTCGCAACGTACTCGCTTTCGCTAGTGTTGTTCGCCTTTCGCGCACGAACCGGCGGGTTGCCTTTTTTGACTCCTGTGTATCGACTTCTGGCTCCGTCCCTGTTTCTGCTTTTGGGTTCCGATTTTGTTCCACGCTTCCTAGCTCTGAGCTAGTTGTGCCCTGTGGTTAGTTGCGCTCCTGGTTTCCTTGAGTATCCCCGGCCTCAGCACAGATATTTTGCACTTTAAGTCCAGGGGGCAACCGTGTCCGGTGAGGCGCTACTAGCCTCCCGGCAAACGAGGGCTTGGCTATTGGTGAAGCAAGTGGTGTTAGATTGGGGTATCTGTGCTGAAGGGATACTTGGGGATTCCGGGGCATCACAATCCCCTTGGTTATATTGTAGGGCTTTCTCCCCCAGCCCCAACCGCTATAATAGAATTAGCAGAAAGTCCCCCGAACTCTACTGACCTTCCCTCTCTCCCCCGGCGTTCTAAGCAGCTGCCTTTCAGCCAATCAGGGATGCAGCTGCCAGTCCGGCCCCTGCTTGCAGTTTCATGCAAGCAGAGGGCCGGGCAGTACGATGGAGGAAAGAGGGAAGGTAAGTAATGATCGGGGGAGTTTTTGATAAAACTATTAAAGCGGTTGGGGCTGGGGGAGGAAGCCCTACTATATGTCAAACATTCTTTTTAAAGGGTGGACATGCATTTTAAAGGGCATGTCCACCCCCAAAACTAATATTTAACTCCATGCTGGCCCCACTGTGTAGTGTTAAAAAATCCTTACCAAATGGTTTTCCTGCAGTGTCTGTGTAAAGTACAGGAAAGTGAAGTAGGAGCCTGTCTTTCTGTGTAAAGGTTTCTGCCTCTTCACTTGCCTCTGGGAGAAAAATCAGGCATGTGCTGTAGAGCCAATTTAGATTGTAGAGATCATTAGCCATGTAAAATGAATAGCATGGAATTGTTTTCAATGAACCTTTGACAGATATCCCATTTATTGTCCAGATCTGTAAACCTTGCTGAGACTGAAGACATATACAGTCACCCCATTAGGTAATAGACTCACAGATCCTGCCATTCTGGTAATTCTGTACAGGAATGTATAGACACAGATCCTGCCATTCTGGTGATTCCCCAGATGGCGGGATCTGTGTGTCTATACATTCCTATACAGAATCCCCAGAATGGCAGGATCTGTGGTCTATACATTCCTGTACAGAATCACCAAATGGCAGGATCTGTGTGTCTATACATTCCTGTACAGATCCCCAGAAGGCAGGATCTGTGTGTCTATACATTCCTGTACAGTATCACCAGAATGGCAGGATCTGTGTGTCTAACATTCCTGTACAGAATCCCCAGAATGGCCGGCTCTGTGTGTCTATACATCCTGTACAAAATCCCAAAATGGCGGGACTGTGTGTCTATACATTCCTGTACAGAATCACCAGAATGGCGGATCTGTGTGTCTATGATTCCTGTACAGAATCCCCAGAATGGCGGGATCTGTGTGTCTATACATTCCTGACAGAATCACCACGAATGGCAGGCTCTGTGTTCTATACATTCCTGTACAGAATCACCAGAATGCAGATCTGTGTGTCTATACATTCCTGTACAGAATCACCAGAATGGCAGGATTGTGTGTCTATACTTCCTGTACATTATCACCAGAATGGCAGGATCTGTGTGTCTATACATTCCTGTACAGAATTCCCAGAATGGCAGGATCTGTGTGTCTATACAATCCTGTACAGAGTCACCAGAATGGCATGATCTGTGTGTCTATAGATTCCTGTACAGAATCACCAGAATGGCAGGATCTGTGCGTCTATACATTCCTGTACAGAATCCCCAGAATGACAGGATCTGTGTGTCTATACATTCCTGTACAGAATCACCAGAATGGCAGGATCTGTGTGTCTATACACTCCTGTACAGAATCACCAGAATGGCAGGATCTGTGTGTCTATACATTCCTGTACAGAATCACCAGAATGGCAGGATATGTGTGTCTATACATTCCTGTACAGAATCACCAGAATGGCAGGATCTGTGTGTCTATACATTCCTGTACAGTATCACCAGAATGGCGGGATCTGTGTGTCTATACATTCCTGTACAGAATCTCCAGAATGGCGGGATCTGTGTGTCTATACATTCCTATACAGAATCCCCAGAATGGCGGGATCTGTGTGTCTATAGATTCCTGTACAGAATCCCCAGAATGGCGGGATCTGTGTGTCTATACATTCCTATACAGAATCCCCAGAATGGCGGGATCTGTGTGTCTATGATTCCTGTACAGAATCCCCAGAATGGCAGGATCTGTGTGTCTATACATTCCTGTACAGAATCACCAGAATGGCAGGATCTGTGTGTCTATACATTCCTGTACAGAATCCCCAGAATGGCAGGATCTGTGTGTCTATACATTCCTGTACAGTATCACCAGAATGGCAGGATCTGTGTGTCTATACATTCCTGTACAGAATCCCAGAATGGCAGGCTCTGTGTGTCTATACAATCCTGTACAAAATCCCCAAAATGGCGGGACTGTGTGTCTATACATTCCTGTACAGAATCCACCAGAATGGCGGGATCTGTGTGTCTATACATTCCTAGACAGAATCCCCAGAATGACGGATCTGTGTGTCTATAGATTCCTGTACAGAATCCCCAGAATGGGCGGGATCTGTGTGTCTATAGATTCCTGTACAGAATCCCCGATGGCGGATCTGTGTGTCTATACATTCCTGTACATCACCAGAATGCAGGCTCTGTTGTGTCTATACATTCCTGTACAGAATCACCAGAATGGCGGATCTGTGTGTCTATACATTCCTGTACAGAATCACCAGAATGGCAGGATATGTGTGTCTATACATTCCTGTACAGTATCACCAGAATGGCAGGATCTGTGTGTCTATACCATTCCTGTACGAATTCCCAGAATGGCAGGATCTGTGTGTCTATACATCCTGTACAGAGCACCAGAATGGCATGATCTGGTGTGCATAGTTCCTGTACAGAATCACCAGAATGGCAGGATCTGTGCGTCTATCATTCCGACAGAATCCCCAGAATGACAGGATCTGTGTGTCATACATTCCTGTACAGAATCACCAGAATGGCAGGATCTGTGTGTCATACACTCCTGTACAGAATCACCAGATGGCAGGATCTGTGTGTCTTACATTCCTGTACAGAATCACCAGAATGGCAGGATATGTGTGTCTATCCATTCCTGTACAGAATCACCAGAATGGCAGGATCTGTGTGTCTATACATTCCTGTACAGTATCACCAGAATGCGGGATCTGTGTGTCTATACATTCCTGTACAGAATCACCAGATGGCGGGATCTGTGAGTAATCCAGTCCATACAGTACACCTATAGTGAGGAAGAGATCATCAGTACTGTATGGACTGGATTACTGATCCTGTACCTAGACAGGAGGTGATGGATCTCTTCCTCACTATAGGTGTACTGTATGGACTGGATTACTGATCCTGTACCTAGACAGGAGGTGATGGATCTCTTCCTCACTATAGGTGTACTGTATGGACTGGATTACTGATCCTGTACCTAGACAGGAGGTGATGGATCTCTTCCTCACTATAGGTGTACTGTATGGACTGGATTACTGATCCTGTACCTAGACAGGAGGTGATGATCTCTTCCTCACTATAGGTATACTGTATGGACTGGATTACTGATCCTGTACCTAGACAGGAGGTGATGAGCTCTTCCTCACTATAGGTGTACTGTATGGCCTGGATTACTGATCCTGCACCTAGACAGGAGGTGATTATCTCTTCCTCACTATAGGTGTACTGTATGGACTGGATTACTGATCCTGTACCTAGACAGGAGGTGATGATCTCTTCCTCACTATAGGTGTACTGTATGGCCTGGATTACTAATCCTGGGCAGTTATGAGAACGTTTGCAACTGTAAAATACCAATAACAATTAATATTTTATGACTGCTGCAATGTTTTTCAGCTGTGATATTACAAAGAATGTTGAGGCCTATGATATTGGTTACAACCAATACCAAGGCATTAGAAATACGCCCCCTAGTGTACATTTATTCCAATTACATTTTTTAAACATTTGAAACAGAATTAATGCCAGCTGCTTTGCCATTTAGACAGGACTGACAGTGAATTTTGCTTATATGACCCGAATGACACAATATAGTAACGTTACATTCGGTAATTATTAACCGTTTCATATTTAGAGAAAACTAAGATAAACACAACCTTTGCTATTTGGTGACATTAGATATCGATGGTAAACAGACGTGCAACTTGTAATAAACAGTTATCAGCTTCTTCCATTGCATTCGGTTATATTTCTATTTTCATTCATAATGGGAATGCAGATAAACACTTACCTTCCCTCGCTTCCTGAAACTCGTGTATACTTACCTTTCCCTGCCACAAGAAAGCCAATATCTCACACATGCTTCCAGAATGCAGCATTTGGTCACTGCAGTGACCTTTCTGGGCTTAAGGTGGCCATATATATATATATATATATATATATATATACGAGGAAATAGGTACCTGCCTGGCGCCCAGTCCTTTCTGGCCACCTCACCGCCAGACATACAATACTAGAATAAAGAAACAATAGGGCTGTCCAGTCGCTTATCATTTACAAGGGGTAATCCCTCTTTATTGCACATACACCAGCAGACAACGTTTCGCCCACTAGGGCCTTTATCAAGTGTTGATAAAGGCCCTAGTGGCCGAAACGTCGTCTGTTGGTGTATCTTCAAATAAGAGGGATTACCCCTTGTAAATGATAAGCGACGGACAGCCATTGTTTACCATAGATCCTGCCGGAACGCCTTTCCGGTTCTTCTATGCGATGACATGCGATGGCTAACCCATTCATTTGCGATCTATGTCAGTCGCATAGAAGAACGGGAAAGGCGGTTCCGGCAGGATAGGTTTGATGACGCGGGAGCACTTGGTCGGGTAAGTAAAATCATATATATGTATGGCCACCTTTACAGAGGATGTGAGAACCAGGGAGGAGGAGCAGTGGTGAAAGGTAAATATTCTAAGCTATAATAGTAAATATACCGATCTAGTGTATCTGTTGTATTCAATTAGATCAACTGGACTTGAAATGTAGTTCTTGAAGACGTTTCGCTAGTCATCCGACTGGCTTTCTCAATTCAGAATGACTTGTACAAGAATCTGTTGGCAATTATGTACCCTGGAAAATCCCAATTAGCATATCACAGCCAGGTGTTAAGGTGTGATTGGATAGTGGCTAAGAGGTGTTATAGGAACGCCCAGAGTAAGGTGTTTAAAACAGAGTTGTACATGGCAGACAGTTGGTGTTGAACCCCCCACCTCTATAGGCTTGGTTTCTTTATTTTCACATAAATGGCCTCCTTAACACCTCTCTTGAACCAGTCACGTTCCTTCGCCAGTATGGTAACATTACAATCTTCAAAGGTATGTCCTTTATCCTAAGATGCAGATACACGGCTGAGTCCTGACCCGAGGAATTGGCTCTTCTGTGCTGGGCATACGTCGATGCAGTTGTGTTTGGTCTCCCCCACATACAAATCAGAGCATTCTTCACTGCACTGCATGCATATATGATGTGCGCTTTTTCTTGTGTTTTGGTATTGGGTCTTTCGGATGTACCAATTGCTGCCTCAGTGTGTTGTTGGTTTAAGCAGACAGGGTACGATGTTTTTTGAAAATTCTTCTTAATTCTCAGAGACCCCTGCTACATATGGGATGACCATGTTCTTCCTCTGTCTTGCTTTCCCCTCACTGTTGGTATTCGTGTTCTTTTCTTTCCTTCTACTTCTTTTGACAAAGGCCCAGTCTGGATATCCACAAGTTTTAAGGGTCCTCTGAGATGTTTCATTTCTTTAGCCTTCGCCTCTGTGCTAGTGGGGATGTTGTCGGCTCTGTGTTGAGGTTCTGATGACCCCCAGCTTGTGATCTAAAGGGTGGTGGGAGTCAAACACAATACATGATCTGTGTGTGTTGGTTTTCTGTAAACCTCTACTTCCAGTTTACCATTTTCCTTAACTTCTACCAAGCAGTCCAAGAAAGCCAGTTTGTTGTTTTGTACCTCTTCCCTTGTGAATTTAATGTTTTGGTCCACCGCATTAATGTGTTCTGTGAAAGCTTGTACTTCCTTCTGGTGGATTTTAACCCAGGTGTCATCAACATATCTGAACCAGTGGCTGGGTGCTATGCCCTTAAAGGTATTAAGCGCCTGTGTTTCTACCTCCTCCATGTAAAGGTTGGCCACAATAGGTGAAACTGGAGATCCCATAGCACATCCATGTTTTTGCTTATAGAACTTATCCCTGTATTTGAAATAGGTGGTATTCAGGCACAAGTCCAACAAGGAACACACCTGTTCTGGGTTGAGATCAGTTCTGCTGGTAAGAGTGCTGTCTTGGCCCAGCCGTTTTCTCACCATGTCAACAGCCTCCTTGGTGGGTATACAAGTGAAGAGAGATGTCACATCATAGGACACCATAGTTTCTTCTACACCGAGTACTATATCTTCAATCTTGTTGGTGAAATCCTGAGAGTTCTGGATGTGATGCTTAGAACTTCCCACCAAAGGTCCTAAGATGTTAGCTAGATATTTTGCCACCTTGTATGTTGCAGAGTTGATGCTGCTGACTATAGGTCTTAGTGGTGCCCCTTCCTTATGTATCTTTGGGAGTCCATATATGCATGGATGTGCCTCACCAGGGTAGAGGCGATGATACATTGCTCGGTCAATGGCTTTATCCTTTTGAAGCTGTTGTAGTAAGTCTATGACTCTTTTCTTGTAACGGCTGGTGGGATCCCTTGTTAAAGCCTCATATGTGTTGTTATCGGCCAGGAGCATGGTCACCTTATCATGGTAGTCTGAGGTGTTGAGTACCACTGTGCATCTTCCTTATCTTTGTAAAGCTCCAAAGAAGGAATTTGCAGGAACACATTATGTATTATAATAAGGCTGCCCTATGTGTTATATAATACACCACATTCACTCGCTTAATTCTAATTAACTCAGATCTCACTAAGTCAATGGACTCAGGATCTAGTGGTTGGGTGGGGCTGGGGAAGTTACGTATAGATTTTCCTTCTGACATACCCTTTAAGGTGGGTGCAATATGTGATTAAGTTGGATACACATAGTTCAGATCTTTAAGATTTTTTAAAGATCCCCCAACACACAGTCCCGAACTTGGTACAGGGAGACTCCCGCAGCAGAGAGAAATTTTCAGACAGCTCCAAGCAACGCTCAGAAGTGCGGTACACACATTATAAATCCCGACGGGACTGGCCCGTTATCGGTATTGTACCCAGCTTTATCAATAAACATGACATACAATGTGTCAGTTGGATCCTGAGTCCATTGACTTAGTGAGATCTGAGTTAATTAGAATTAAGCGAGTGAATGTGGTGTATTATATAACACATGGGGCAGCCTTATTATAATACATAATGTGTTCCTGCAAATTCCTTCTTTGGAGCTTTACAAAGATAAGTGTAATTCGAACACCTGGTACAGGTAAATATTTGTACAGACCCATCCCTGCGTGGACATTAAGGAAAATGAGTTATTTCAAATCCCAGACCCAGAGCTAAAATTCCACTGTTCCCAATCAATGTGCGGATTAGAAAGTCTTTACAATGTTCCATGCGGCAGTAAACCGATCACCGACAGGTTTTACTTGCGATAATTTAATATCGTGAGAAAGGGGTTCCTGCCTCTCAGCTGATACCGCTGGACAATAGGTCTAATTTATCTAGGAGGGAGTCGGGATTTACAAAGAAGTCAAAAACAGAAGCCAAAATGTTGATGTCTAAAAGGAGAACTATTCCATACAATACCCTCCCAAAATAACCCCTTCCACTTATAGTGTCCAAAGTGGGGAACTAAACCGCTAGGTTCTTACCCCTGGATTTGCTTTAGTGTCCCCCAAAAAATCCATAAAGACCTTAGCCTTGCTCCCCCACCTTGGAGAGGCCATTGGAGTCCCAGACTCTCACAGGTGGGCAGGGCTATAAGCCAGTCTTTCATGGCTTTGATTGGGAAAACTAAAGGAAAGCAACATATTAAAGGAACACTAAACCCAAAATATAAGTATTTACCATTCGTTTGTATTATTCACAGAGAGGTGAGAACGCTTATTCTCACCTCCCTGTGAATAATATTACGCTCAGGGGACCTGGAACTTACCTTACCCGCCGCTCCACTCGCAGCCGCTTCTTCACTTACAGCCACTCTGTCCCGACCGCGCGCCCTATCTTAGGCGCATGCGTGCCAATACAAAAGATAGGGCGCGCGATCGGGACAGAACAGCTGTTCAGTAAAGAAGCGGCTGCGAGAGGAGCGGCGGGTAAGGTAAGTTCCAGGTCCCCCGAGCGTAATATTATTCACAGGGAGGTGGGAATAAGCGTTCTCATCTCCCTGTGAATAATACAAATGAATGGCAAATAGTTATTTTTTTTGGTTTAGTGTTCCTTTAAGATGAACAGGGTTACAATTCTTCTTTTAAACAAAGCTGTCTATATGATAACTCATTTCAATCCCCTGCAAATGAAAGTATATTATTGTATGTCGGTTTTCTAGTTAATTATACAGTGGCATACTGGACATATACTTTTTTTTTTTTAAATCTTACTACTTTAAAGGGGACGTTAAGTGAAAAAACATGTAAATTATATATCTATATTAAAAATACAAAGGTATTGTAAAATTGTTTATTAAAAGCATATGTATTTGTGACAAACTTCCCCTTTAATGTTTCGTGAATTTAAATGACAGAACCTATTCCAGGCCCCCTCCACTCACTGATAGTACCCAGGGTGAGGGCCTTAACTGCTAGGTCCTTTACATTGGCCAATGAAGAGGAGCAGGATTTAGGTGACTATAATTGTCCTTTAATTTTACCTACATGTATACCAAATAATAATCTTATTAACATAACATATTAACATAATATACACTATAACATAACTTATAACATATCAACATAATATATAACATAATTATAACATATTAACATGATATATAACAATTTATAAACTATTAACATAATATATAACATAATTTATAACATATTAACATTATATATAACATAATTATAACATTAACATAATATATAACATAATTAGAATATATTAACATGATATATAGCATAATTTATAACATATTAACATAATATATAACAATTTATAACATATTAACATAATTTATAACATATTAACATAATATATAACAATTTATAACATATTTACATAATATATAACAATTTATAACATATTAACATAATACATAATTTATAACATATTAACATAATTTATAACATATTAACATAATATATAACAATTTATAACATATTAACATAATAGATAATTTATAACATATTAACATAATATATGTTCTATTATTAACATGTACTATATAATATGGCTCCTTTTCTCCTTTTTTTCTGGTAGAGGAGATTAGAAAATCTGTGTAGTGCTGTGTAGATATTTATTGAATTTATAATCTCTAATCAGATTACAGAAAATAGCTTTCCAGCCAACCTCAAGCCCAAAATAGATATTTACGTGTCTATAGCCAGCGTTATAGATATCTATACCTCTCGTGTTTGATATTAAAGGCCCAGCCTACCCCCAATGCAAATTTAAACTTAACATTAGTGTTCAGTTTGTCTTAATTCTTTGTCCTCTTCCATGAAATCTAGAGGAATAAACAGCCATAATATTATTATCTGTTAGTGGCCTTAGGAAATGTTCCAACGCTAAGGATTTACCTAAACTAAGAATCAATAGAAAACTCAGGATGAAATTTGATTTTAGTCTAAACAGATTAACAGCAAATTAACAGACCAGCGGTGTCCCTTTAACACTTGTAATTAACGTTCCTTAGAATGTATTTAATAACCTGCCTCTCCAATACAGTAATTCTGTGAGATAATGACAAACTTGAATTCTCCTGTCCTGCGGGGCCAAATGTCAATGCAGATTAAAGAGAAAGTAAACCTAACACGTAGGAGTTTTTCTTTTTGTATTTCATTTCTGTTCACTTAGGAACTTTCGTTCCTTTATCTAATTCATTGTAAATCTAACAAGGTTATTCAATAAAAGTTCTTATCGTTTAAAATGGTGCTAATTTTGCCCCAACCAATCAGATCTTATTTAACATTTGAAAGCTAACATCTGATTGGTTGGGGCAAAATTAGCACCATTTTTAACAATAAGAACTTTTATTGAATAACCCTGATAATGTATATTTTAACCATTGAGTCTGGAGAGCTGTATCAAAGAACTGCCTTGATTTCTACCAGCAGGGTGGGCAGTGGTTTATTATAATTTCTATAATCCCAGTTTAAAATCCTTCCTGCATGCCATGTCTGGTATGTAAAGTTACCTGTAAAGTGTGAGATTATAGTTGGTAAAGTAATAATCATTCAAATTAATATTTAGAGGATACCAATAGGCTAAAAATCCCATATGGATACATTTGAAAAATAGGTCTTTGAATTATGATAATCTCTCCCAACTCTTAAGAGGAAAGAGGTGTAGCCAGCTTGTGCTATGCCCTGTTCACCCAACCCATACCTGGGACAGACTGCATTTATATGGAGAAAGATAGATTGTCTCAGGGAAGGCTGCCCTAGTGGGACTAAATTAAAACCTTTTAATGGAGAATTATTCTTATGCAGTAACTGACTGCTGTTTTGCAGTAACTGGCAGTTTTAGGCCCCTCCCCTCTATTAACTTATGTTCTTTAATGTGAGAGATGGGAGAATTGTCAGTGACAATGACTGTGGGAGGAGCCAGAAATAAATCAGTTACTGCATGAGTATAAATCCCCTTTATTTCTATTGTGCGTATTTAAAGGCAGTTAATTATAATTAATGTCAGAACGGTGCATGTTAGTTAATACACACTGCTGTATTTATTGCCTGCAGTAATCTATCACCCCCGTTAATACCATTGCTTTATAAATATGCCCCATGGTTTCTGAAAATAAATCAGCTTCTGGATTTGTAGCTTATGTGGAACTGAAAAAAGAGCTTGTTATTTGCTGCCATCTGGTGTTCTTATTTGGTACTGTCTCTACAATTTTGGGGGGGATAATTGTGTTTTTCTGCACAATCCTGTATTGGTAAGATTGGGGCTTTGCGCTAATGGACGTGCAAAACATGCAGTTCTTCAAAGAATATGACACTTTTAGCAGATTTTCCAAAAATAGCAGCTAAGAAAGTAGACATCTTGCCCAAACACCGGTACAACAAAAAGCCCAATAAATATCACGAACGTATCCTAAATTGAACGGTACCCCAATTGCATCAGTGCACAGATATGCCTGCAAAAAGAACAAAAGTTTGCTAATGGCTCTGTCACTGTGTGATTAATCTATGGAAAGGAGAACTAAAGTGGAAATGGGCATAAACGTTCATTTTCCAAGTTAAAATCTGCAGGGGAAGGGAATCTGCAAATCTGTTATTACCAGAGCTTCCATGTCTTCCCATATGATAATGGAAAAACAAGGGTTAATATCTGGTCAATCACAGGGACAAGGGAAAGTGCCTGAATACTCCCAGTGTTCTCCCTAGCACCCCCCTGTCAGATTTGACTGTTTTAGAACAGCTTTCCTTGTTCTCCTGCTTTAAAGGGCATGTCCACCCCAAACTAAAATTTAACCCACTACTGACCCCACTGGGAAGTTTGAAAAAATCCTTCCTGCCAAAAGGTTTCTGCCTCTAATTTTGTCTCCAGGAGGCAGTGTGACATGTGCAGGGGGCCCTCCCCCCAACCTCCCTCCCACCCTCCGGATCCCTCCATGGCTGTGTGTCTATTCCATAGAACTAAGACATGTCTATGGAATAGAACATCTACACCAAGAGAAAATAATAACACCTAA
Source organism: Hymenochirus boettgeri (assembly GCA_019447015.1). NCBI lineage: Eukaryota > Metazoa > Chordata > Amphibia > Anura > Pipidae > Hymenochirus > Hymenochirus boettgeri. The sequence continues at coordinate 8,823,378 of CM033473.1, read as the reverse complement.
AAATAAACATTTACTATTCCTGCCTTCTACGCTTCATTTCATCTATAGCTCATTATATCAACTATTGACTCAAAGCCAACAGGAGGGGCTGTTGATTGGTTGGGATTTGTTGGTGCCATTTTTAATCCTATGCTAATAGACAACTTCTCGGAATGTTTAAAAGACTCGGGGATTGTGAGTAATTCCAGAAGTCCGGGTTTGTTTAAAGTCTGTGAAGGGGTCAACTTAGGAGCTGGGTCCCTGGGAAATGACCCTGTTTGCCCCTATAGTAGCCAGTTTGTAATTATCAACTGTTATTTGTTTTAATTATCACAATTTGCCTTTTTGCTATATTTAATATAAACCATATATGGGAGATTATTATGCTAACCATAACCAACATAAAACTACATTTTATTATACTGTCTAGATTTAAGGTCCAGTAAGGGCTCCTACACCGTAATGGATTTCAAACGTTTAATATCAACTAAAACTGTCTGTTTGCAACTGATGTCGCGTCTACCTAATAGATACAATAATAGATAACAATTCCCAATGGACGAGACAAGTACATTCCTGTACAGAATCCCCAGAATGGCATGATCTGTGTGTCTATAGATTCCTGTACAGAATCACCAGAATGGAAGGATCTGTATGTCTATACATTCCTGTACAGAATCCCCAGAATGACAGGATCTGTGTGTCTATACATTCCTGTACAGAATCACCAGAATGGCAGGATCTGTGTGTCTATACACTCCTGTACAGAATCACCAGAATGGCAGGATCTGTGTGTCTATACATTCCTGTACAGAATCACCAGAATGGCAGGATCTGTGTGTCTATACATTCCTGTACGGAATCACCAGAATGGCAGGATATGTGTGTCTATACATTCCTGTACAGAATCACCAGAATGACAGGCTCTGTGTGTCTATACATTCCTGTACAGTATCACCAGAATGGCAGGATCTGTGTGTCTATACATTCCTGTACAGAATCCCCAGAATGGCAGGCTCTGTGTGTCTATACAATCCTGTACAAAATCCCCAAAATGGCGGGACCTGTGTGTCTATACATTCCTGTACAGAATCACCAGAATGGCGGGATCTGTGTGTCTATACATTCCTATACAGAATCCCCAGAATGGCGGGATCTGTGTGTCAATAGATTCCTGTACAGAATCACCAGAATGGCAGGATCTGTGTGTCTATACATTCCTGTACAGAATCATTCTGTACATTCCTGTACAGAATCACCAGAATGGCAGGATCTGTGTGTCTATACATTCCTGTACAGAATCCCCAGAATGTCGGGATCTGTGTGTTTATACATTCCTGTACAGAATCCCCAGAATGGCAGGATCTTTGTGTCTATAGATTCCTGTACAGAATCCCCAGAATGGCAGGATCTGTGTGTCTATACATTTCTGTACCGTATCACCAGAATGGCAGGATCTGTGTGTCTATAAATTCCTGTACAGAATCCCCAGAATGGCAGGCTCTGTGTGTCTATACATTCCTGTACAGTATCACCATAATGGCAGGATCTGTGTGTCTATACATTCCTGTACAGTATCAACAGAATGGCAGGATCTGTGTGTCTATACATTCCTGTACAGAATCCCCAGAATGGCAGGATCTGTGTGTCTATACATTCCTATACAGAATCACCAGAATGGCAGGATATGTGTGTCTATACATTCCTGTACAGAATCTCCAGAATGGCAGGATCTGTGTGTCTATACATTCCTGTACAGAAACCCCAGAATGGCAGGATATGTGTGTCTATACATTCCTGTACAGAATCCCCAGAATGGCAGGATCTGTGTCTATACATTCCTGTACAGAATCACCAGAATGACAGGATCTGTGTCTATACATTCCTGTATAGAATCCCCAGAATGGCAGGATATGTGTGTCTATACATTCCTGTACAGAATCACCAGAATGGCAGGATCTGTGTCTATACATTCCTGTACAGAATCCCCAGATGTCGGGATCTGTTGTCTATACATTCCTATACAGAATCCCCAGAATGGCAGGATCTGTGTGTCTATACATTCCTGTACAGAATCACCAGAATGGCAGGATCTGTGTGTCTATACATTCCTGTACAGAATCCCCAGAATGGCAGGATCTGTGTGTCTATACATTCCTGTACAGTATCACCAGAATGGCAGGATCTGTGTGTCTATACATTCCTGTACAGAATCCCCAGAATGGCAGGCTCTGTGTGTCTATACAATCCTGTACAAAATCCCCAAAATGGCGGGATCTGTGTGTCTATACATTCCTGTACAGAATCACCAGAATGGCGGGATCTATGTGTCTATACATTCCTATACAGAATCCCCAGAATGGCGGGATCTGTGTGTCTATAGATTCCTGTACAGAATCCCCAGAGAGGCGGGGTCTGTGTGTCTATAGATTCCTGTACAGAATCCCCAGAATGGCAGGATCTGTGTGTCTATAGATTCCTGTACAGAATCCCCAGAATGGCGGGATCTGTGTGTCTATACATTCCTGTACAGAATCACCAGAATGGCAGGCTCTGTGTGTCTATACATTCCTGTACAGAATCACCAGAATGGCGGGATCTGTGTGTCTATACATTCCTGTACAGAATCACCAGAATGGCAGGATATGTGTGTCTATACATTCCTGTACAGTATCACCAGAATGGCAGGATCTGTGTGTCTATACATTCCTGTACAGAATTCCCAGAATGGCAGGATCTGTGTGTCTATACAATCCTGTACAGAGTCACCAGAATGGCATGATCTGTGTGTCTATAGATTCCTGTACAGAATCACCAGAATGGCAGGATCTGTGCGTCTATACATTCCTGTACAGAATCCCCAGAATGACAGGATCTGTGTGTCCATACATTCCTGTACAGAATCACCAGAATGGCAGGATCTGTGTGTCTATACACTTCCTGTACAGAATCACCAGAATGGCAGGATCTGTGTGTCTATACATTCCTGTACAGAATCACCAGAATGGCGGATATGTGTGGTCATACATTCCTGTACAGAATCACCAGAATGGCGGATCTGTGTGTCTATACATTCCTGTACAGTATCACCAGATGCGGATCTGTGTGTCTATACATTCCGTACAGAATCACCAGAATGGGCGGATCTGTGTGTCTATACATTCCTGTACAGAATCCCCAGAATGCGGGATCTGTGTGTCTATAGATTCCTGTACAGAATCCACCAGAATGGCAGGATCTGTGTGTCTATAATTCCTGTACAGAATCCCCAGATGGCGGAATCTGTTGTCTATACATTCCTGTACAGAATCACCAGAATGGCAGGTCTGTGTGTCTATACATTCCTGTACATAATCACCAGAATGCGGATCTGTGTGTCTATACATTCCTGTACAGAATCCAGAATGGCAGGATCTGTGTGTCTATACATTCCTGGACGAATAACCCAGAATGGCAGGATCTGTGTGCTATACATTCTGTACAGAATCACCAGAATGCAGTCTGTGTGTCTATACATTCCTACAGATCACCAGAATGGCAGGATCTGGTGTCTAACATTCCTGTCAGAACCCAGAATGGCAGGATCTGTGTGTCTATGACAATCCTGTACAGAATCCCCAAATGGGGGATCTGTGTGTCTATACATTCCTGTACAGAATCACCAGAATGGCGGGATCTGTGTGTCTATACATTCCTATAAGAATCCCAGAATGGCGGGATCGTGTGTCATAGAATTCCTGTACAGAATCACCAGAATGGCAGGATCTGTGTGTCTATACATTCCTGTACAGAATCATTGTCATCTGTATGACTCACCAGAATGGCAGGATCTGTGTGTCTATAGATTCCTGTACAGAATCCCAGAATGGGGATCTGTGTGTTATAATTCCTGTACAGAATCCCCAGAATGGCGGGATCTGTGTGTCTATACATTCCTGTACAGAATCACCAGAATGGCAGGATCTGTGTGTCTATACATTCTGTACAGAATCACCAGAATGGCAGGATGTGTGTCATACATTCTGTACAGAATCACCAGAATGGCAGGATCTGTTGTCTATACATTCCTGTACAGTATCACCAGAATGGGGGATCTGGTGTGTCTATACATCCTGTACAGAATCTCCAGAATGGCGGGATCTGTGTGTCTATACATTCCTATACAGAATCCCCAGAATGGCAGGATCTGTGTGTCTATAGATTCCTGTACAGAATCCCCAGAAGGCGGGATCTGTGTCTATACATTCCTATACAGAATCCCCGAATGGCGGATCTGTGTCTATACATTCCTGTACAGAATCCCCAGAATGGCAGGATCTGTGTGTCTATACATTCCTGTACAGAATCACCAGAATGGCAGGATCTGTGTGTCTAATTCCTGTACAGAATCCCAGAAGGGATCTGTGTGTCTATACATTCGTACAGATCACCAGAATGGCAGGATCTGTGTGTCTATACATTCCTGTACAGAATCCCAGAATGGCAGGCTCTGTGTGTCATAATACTCCTGTACAAAATCCAAAATGGCGGGACATTGTGTGTCTATACATTCCTGGACAGAATCACCAGAATGGCGGGATCTGTGTGTCTATAATTCCTATACAGAATCCCCAGAATGACGGGATCTGTGTGTCTATAGATTCCTGTACAGAATCCCCAGATGGCGGATCTGTGTGTCTATGATTCCTGTACAGAATCCCAGAATGGCGGATCTGTGTGTCTATACATTCCTGTACAGAATCCAGAATGGCAGGATCTGTGTGTCTATACATTCCTGTACAGAATCACCAGAATGGCAGGATCTGTGTGTCTATACATTCCTGTACAGAATCAACCAGAATGGCAGGATATGTGTGTCTATACATCCTGTACAGATCACCAGAATGGCAGGATGTGTGTCTATACATTCCTGTACAGAATCACCAGAATGGCAGGATCGTGTGTCTATACATCCTGTACAGATCACCAGAATGGCTGATCTGTGTGTCTATAGATTCCGTACAGAATCACCAGAATGGCAGGATCTGTGGTCTATACATTCCTGTACAGAATCCCAAGAATGCAGGATCTGTGTGTCATACATTCCTTACAGAATCACCAGAATGGCGGATCTGTGTGTCTATACACTCTGTACAGAATCCCAGAATGGCAGGATCTGTGTGTCTATACATTCCTGGACAGAACACCAGAATGGCAGGATATGTGTGTCTATACATTCCTGTACAGAATCACCAGAATGGCAGGATCTGTGTGTCTATACATTCCTGTACAGATCACAGAATGGCGGGATCTGTGTGTCTATACATTCCTGTACAGAATCACCGAATGGCGGATCTGTGTGTCTATACATTCCATACAGAATCCCCAGAATGGCGGATCTGTGTGTCTATATATTCCTGTACAGAATCCCCAGAATGGCGGGATCTGTGTGTCTATAATTCCTGTACAGAATCCCCAGAATGGCGGAATCTTGTGTCTATACATTCCTGTACAGAATCACCAGAATGGCAGGATCTGTGTGTCTATACATTCCTGTACAAATCCCAGAATGGCGGGATCTGTGTGTCATACATCCTGTACAGAATCACCAGAGATGGCAGGATCGTGTGTCTATACATTCCTGTACGAATCACCCGAATGGCAGAGTGTGTGTCTATACATTCCTGTACAGAATCACCAGAATGCAGGGTCTGTGTGTCTATACATTCCTGTACAGATCACCAGAATGGCAGGATCTGTGTGTCTATACATTCCTGTACAGAATCCCCAGAAGGCAGGCTCTGTGTGTCTATCACCTGTACAGAATCCCCAATGGTGGGATCTGTGTGTCTATACATTCCTGTACAGAATCACCAGAATGGCAGGATCTGTGTGTCTATACATTCCTTACAGAATCCCCAGAATGGCGGTACTGTGTGTCATAGATTCCTGTACAGAATCACCAGAATGGCAGGATCTGTGTGTCTATACATTCCGTTACAGAATCATTCTGTAAATTCCTGTCTGAAATCACCAGAATGGCAGGATCGTGTGTCTATAATTCCTGTACAGAATCCCAGAAGCGGGATCTGTGTGTCTATACATTCCTGTACAGAATCCCAGATGGCGGATCTGTGTGTCTATACATTCTGTACAGAATCACCAGAATGGGAGGATCTGTGTGTCTAACATTCCTGTACAGAATCACCAGAATGGCGGGATCGTGTGTGTCTATACATTCCTGTACAGAATCACCAGAAGGCAGGATTGTGTGTCTATACATTCCTGTACAGTATCACCAGAATGGCGGATCTGTGTGTCTATACATTCCTGTACAGAATTCCAGAATGGCAGGATCTGTGGTCTAACAATCCTGTACAGATCACCAGAATGGATCGTGTGTCATAGATTCCTGATCAGAATCCCAGAATGGCAGGATCTGTGGTTATACATTCCGTACAGAATCCCAGAATGGCAGGATCTGTGTGTCTATACATTCCTGTACAGAACACCAGAATGCAGGATCTGTGTGTCATACATCCTGTACAGAATACCCAGAATGGCAGGATCTGTGTCTATACACTGTACCGAATCCCAGAATGGCAGGATGGTGTGTCTATACTTCCTGTACAGAATCACCAGAATGGCAGGGATCTGTGTGTCTATACATTCCTGTACAGATCACCAGAATGGCGGGATCTGTGTGTTATACATTCCGTACAGAATCCCAGAATGGCGGGATCTGTGTGTCTATACATTCCTATACAGATACCCCAGAATGGCGGGATCTGTGTGTCTATAGATTCCTGTACAGAATCACCAGATGCGCGAGGATCTGTGGTCTATACATTCCTGTACAGAATCCCAGAATGACGGATCTGTGGTGTCTATACATTCCTGTACAGAATCACCAGAATGGCAGGATCTGTGTGTCTATACACTCCTGTACAGAATCACCAGAATGGCAGGATCTCTGTGTCTATACATTCCTGTACAGAATCACCAGAATGGCAGGATATGTGTGTCTATACATTCCTGTACAGAATCACCAGAATGGCAGGATCTGTGTGTCTATACATTCCTGTACAGTATCACCAGAATGGCGGGATCTGTGTGTCTATACATTCCTGTACAGAAATCCCAGAATGGCGGATCTGTGTGTCTATACATTCCTATACAGAATCCCCGAATGGCGGATCTGTGTGTCTATAGATTCCTGTACAGAATCCAGAATGGCGGGATCTGTGTGTCTATACATTCCTTATACAGAATCCCCAGAATGGGGGATCTGGTGTCTATAGATTCCTGTACAGAATCCCCAGAATGGCAGGATCTGTGTGTATATACTTCCTGTACAGAATCACCAGAATGGAGGATCTGTGTGTCTAACATTCCTGTACAGAATCCCAGAATGGCAGGATCTGTGTGTCTATACATTCCTGTACAGTATCACAGCAATGGCAGGATCTGTGTGTCTATACATTCCTGTACAGAATCCCCAGAATGGCAGGCTCTGTGTGTCTATACAATCCTGTACAAATCCCAAAATGGCGGGACTGTGTGTCTATACATTCCTGTACAGAATCACCAGAATGGGGGATCTGTGTGTCTATACATTCTTACAGAATCCCAGAATGGCGGGATCTGTGTGTCTTAGATTCCTGTACAGAATCCCCAGAATGGCGGGAGTCTGTGTGTCTATAGCTTCCTGTACAGAATCCCCAGAATGGCGGGATCTGTGTGTCATACATTCCTGTACAGAATCACCAGAATGGCAGGCTCTGTGTGTTATACATTCCTGTACAGAATCACCCAGAATGGCAGGATCTGTGTGTCTATACATTCTGTAAAGAATCACCAGAATGGCGGATCGGATATGTGTGTCTATACATTCCTGTACAGATCACCAGAATGGCAGGATCTGTGGTCTATACATTCCTGTAGCAGAATCTCCAGAATGGCAGGATCTGTGTGTCATACAATCCGTACAGATCCCCAGAATGGCAGATCTGTGTGTCTATAGATTCCTGTACAGAATCACCAGAATGGCAGGATCTGTGGTCTAACATTCCTGTACAGAATCCCCAGAATGCAGGATATGTGTGTCTATACATTCTCTGTACAGAATCACCAGAATGGCAGGATCTGTGTGTCTTTACATTCCTGTACAGAATCACCAGAATGGCAGGATCTGTGTGTCTATACATTCCTGTACAGAATCACCAGAATGGCAGGATATGTGTGTGTCTTACATTCCTGTACAGAATCACCAGAATGGCAGGATCTGTGTGTTATACATTCCTGTACAGTTACCCAGAATGGCGGGATCGTGTGTCTATACATTCCTGTACAGAATCAACAGAAGGGCGGGATCGTGTGTCTATACATTCCTTACAGAATCCCCAGAATGGCGGGATCTGTGTGTCTATAGATTACTGTACGAATCCCCAGAATGGCGGGATCTGTGTGTCTATAGATTTCTGTACAGAATCCCAGAATGGCGGATCTGTGTGTCTATACATTCCTGTACAGAATCACCAGATGGCAGGCTTGTGTGTCTATACATTCCTGTACATAATCCAGAATGGCGGGATCTGTGTCTATACACTTGTACAGAATCACCAGAATGGCAGGATCTGTGTGTCTATACATTCCTTTAGGAATCACCAGAATGGCAGGATCTGTGTGTCTATACTTATCTGTACAGAATCACCAGAATGGCAGGTCTGGTGTCTATAAATCCTGTACAGTATCACCAGAATGGCAGGATCTGTGTGTCTATCATTCCTGTACAGAATCCCCAGAATGGCAGGTCTGTGTGTCTATCAAGCCTGTACAGAATCCCCAAAATGGTGTGGGATCTGTGTGTCTATACATTCTGTACAGAATCACCAGAATGGCGGGATCTGTGGTGTCTATACATTCCTATACAAATCCCCAGAATGGCGGATCTGTGTGTCATAATTTCTGTACAGAATCACCAGAATGGCAGGAGGATCCTGGTGTCTATACTTCCTGTACAGAATCACACAACCTCTGTAATTCTGTTAAGAACACACCGAATGGAGGATCGTGTGTGTCTAACTTCCTGTACAGAATCACCAGAATGCGGGATCTGTGTGTTCTAACATTCCTGTACAGAATCCCAGAATGGCAGGATCTTTGTGTCTATAATTCCTGTACAGATCCCAGAATGGCAGGATCTGTGGTCATCATTCTCTGTACAGTATAACCAGAATGGCAGGAGGAGCTGTGTCTATAAATTCCGTAAAGATCCCCAGAATGGCAGGTCTGTGTGTCTAACATTCCTGTACAGATATACCATAATGCAGGATCTGTTGTGCACTTACACTTCCTGTACAGTCAAACAGAATGGCAGGATCTGTGGTCTTACATTCCTGTACAGAATCCCAGAATGGCAGGATTGTGTGTCTATACATTCCTTACAGAATCACCAGAATGGCAGGATCTGTGTGTCTACCACACTTCTATCACAGAATCACCAGAATGGCGGATATTGTGTCTATACATTCCTTACAGAATCTCCAGAATGAAGGATCTGGTGTCTATACATTCCGTACAGAAACCCAGAATGGCGGATATGTGTTGTCTTACATTCCTGCTACAGAATCCCCAGAATGGCAGGATCTGTGTCTATCACATTCCTGTACAGAATCACCAGAATGCAGGATCTGTGTCTAACATTCTGTAAGAATCCCAGAATGGCAGGATACTGTGTGTCTATACATTCCTTGCAGAATCACCAGAATGGCAGGATCTGTGTCTATACATTCCTGTACAGAATCCCCAGGATGGCAGGATCTGTGTCTATACATTCCTGTACAGAATCACCAGAATGGCAGGATCTGTGTCTAAACATTCCTGTATAGATTCCCCAGAATGGCAGGATCTGTGTGTCTATACATTCCTGTATAGAATCCCCAGAATGGCAGGATCTGTGTCTATACATTCCTGTACAGAATCACCAGAATGGCAGGATCTGTGTCTATACATTCCTGTACAGAATGTGATTCTGTACAGGAATTATAGACACAGATCCTGCCATTCTGGGGATTCCTTACAGGAATGTATAGACCACAGATCCTCCTGCCATTCATGGGGAATCTATACAGGACTGTTAGACACAGATCCTGCCATTCTGGTGTTCTGTACAGAATGTATAGACACAGATCCTGCCATCCTGGGGATTCTGTACAGGAATGTATAGAACAGATCCTGCCATTCTGGTGATTCTGTAAGGAATGTATAGACACCATATCCTGCCATTCTGGGGATTCTATACAGGATGTTAGACACAGATCCTGTCATTCTGGTGATTCTGTACAGGATGTTGATAGACACCAGATCCTGCCATTCTGGGGATTCTGTACAGGAATGTATAGACAACCACATATCCTGCCATTCTGGGTTTCTGTACCGGAATGTATAGACACCAGATCCTTCATTCTGGAGATTCTGTACAGGAATGTATAGACACACATATCCTGCATTCTGGTGATCTGTATAGAAGTAGACACACAGATCCTGCCATTCTGGTGATTCCTGTATAGGAATGTATAGACACACAATCCTGCCATTCTGGGGATTCTGTATCAGGAATGTATAGACCCCACAGATCCTCGCCATTCTGTTGAACTGTACAGGAATGTATAGTACAGCACAGATCCTGCCATTATGTATAACTGTACCGGAATGTATAGACACACAGAGCCTGCCATTCTGGGGATTTTTGACAGGAATTTATAGACAACAGGCTCCTGCCATTCTGGTTATACGTACAGAAATGATTGGACACACAGATCCTGTGCCATTCTGGGGATGGGCTGTACAGGAATCTATATAGACACAAAGATCCTGCCAATTCTGGGAGTCTGTACAGAATGTTAAACACACAGATCCCGACATTCTGGGATTCTGTACCGGAATGTAGACACCCGATCCTCCATTCGGTGCTGTCTGTAACAGAATTACAGGTGTGACTGATTCGTACAGGAATGTAGAGACACCAGGATCCTCCTGCCATTCTGTGTTCTTACAGAAATCTATTGACACACAGATCCCGCCATTCCTGGGGATTCTGTATAGGAATGTATAGACACACGATCCCGCCATTCTGGTGATTCTGTACAGGAATGTATAGACACACAGATCCCACACCATTTTGGGGATTCTGTACAGGCTTGCATAGACACACAGAGCCTGCCATTCTGGGGATTCTGTACAGGAATGTATGACACACAGATCCTGCCATTCTGGTGATACTGTACAGGATGTTATAGACACCATAGCCTGTCCATTCTGGTGATTCTGTACAGATGAATGTATAGACACACATATCCTGCCATTCTGGTGATTCCGTAAGGAATGTATAGACACACAGATCCTGCCATTCTGGTGATTCTGTACAGAGTGTATAGCACACAGATCCCGCCATTCTGGTGATTATGTACAGGAATGTATAACACACAGAGCCTGCCATCTGGTGATTCTGTACAGGAATGTATAGACACACAGATTCCGCCATTCTGGGATTCTGTACAGAAATCTATAGACACACCAGATCCCGCCATTCTGGGATCGTACAGTAATCTATAGACACACAGATCCCGCCATTCTGGGGATTCTGTATAGGAATGTATAGACACAGATCCCGCCCCTTCTGGTGATTCTGTACAGGAATGTATAGACACACAGATCCCGCCATTCTGGGGAACTGTACAGGAATGTATATACACACGATCCTGCCATTCTGGTGATTCTGTACAGGAATGTAAGACACACATATCCTGCCATTCTGGTGATTCTGTACAGGAATGTATAGACACACAGATCCTGCCATTCTGGTGATTCTGTACAGGATGTAAGACACCACAGATCCTGCCATTCTGGTGATTCTGTAAGAGGAATGTATAGACACACAATCCTGTCATTCTGGGGATTCTGTACAGGAATGTATAGACGCACAGATCCTGCCATTCTGGTGATTCTGTACAGGAATCTAAGGACACACAGATCATGCCATTCTGGGACTCTGTACAGGATTGTATGACACACAGATCCTGCCATTCTGGGGAATCTGTCACAGGAATGTATAGACCACAGAGTCCTGCCATTCTGGTGATACTGACAGGAATGTATAGACACACAATCCACTGCCATTCTGGTGATCTTACAGAATGTATAGACACACAGATCCTGCCATTCGGGTGATTCTGTACAGGAATGTATATCACACACAGAGCCTGCCATTCTGGTGATTCTGTACAGGAATGTATAGACACACAGATCCCGCCATTCTGGGGATTCTGTACAGGAAGCTATAGACACACAGATCCCGCCTTCTGGGGATTCTGTACAGGAATCTAGACACACAATTCCCCGCATTCTGGGGATTCTGTATAGAATGTATAGACACACACAGATCCCCCTTCTGGTGATTCTGTACAGGAATGTATAGACACACAGGTCCCGCCATTTTGGGGATTTGTACAGGATTGTATAGACACAACAGAGCCTGCCATTCTGGGGATTCTGTACAGGAATGTATAGACACACAGATCCTGCCATTTGCTGTGATACTGTACAGGAATGTATAGACACACAGATCCTGCCATTCTGGGATTCTGTACAGGAATGTTAGACACACAGATCCTCCATTCTGGTGATTCTGTACAGGAAGTATATACACAAGATCCTGCCATTCTGGGGATTCTGTACAGGAATCTATAGACACCAGATCCCCCATTCTGGGGATTCGTATAAGGAATGTATAGACACACAGATCCCGCCATTCTGGATTCTGTACAGGAATCTATAGACACACAGACTCCGCCATTCGGGGATTCTGTATAGGAATGTATAGACACACAGATCCCGCCATTCTGGAGATTTCTGTACAGGAATGTATAGACACACAGATCCCGCCATTCTGGTGATCTGTACAGGAATGTATAGACACACAGATCCTGCCATTCTGGTGATTCTGTACAGAATGTATAGACACACATATCCTGCCATTCTGGTGATTCTGTACAGGAATGTTAGACACAAGATCCTGCCATTCTGTGTGATTCTGTACAGGAGTGTATAGACACACAGATCTGCCCTTCTGGTGATTCTGTACAGGAATTATAGACACCACAGATCCGTCATTCTGGGGATCTGTACAGGAATGTATAGACGCACAATCCTATCTGGCATCTGGTGATTCTGTACAGGAATCTATAGACACACAGATCCCGCCATTCTGGGTATCTGTATAGGAATGTATAGACACACCAGATCCCGCCATTCTGGGATTCTGTACGGATGTATAACACACAGATCCCGCCATTCTGGTGATACTGTACAGGAATGTATAGACACACAGATCCTGCCATTCTGGTGATTCTGTACAGGAAGTATAGACACACTATCCTGCCATTCTGGTGATTCGTACAGTGTATGATCACAGATACCGCCTTCTGGGTATTCTGTACAGGATGTATGACACACAGATCCTGCATTCTGGTGTTCTGTACAGAATGTAAATAGACACACAGATCCTGTCCATTCTGGGATTCTGTACGGAATGTATAACGCACAGATCCTGCCTTCTGGTGATTCGATCAGGAATCTATGACACACCGATCAGGCAATTCTGGTGACTCTGTACAGGATTGTTAGACACACAGATCTGCCATTCTGGAATTCTGTACAGGAATGTATAGACACACAGATCCGCCATTCTGGTGATACTGTACAGAATGTATAGACACACATATCCTGCCTTTCTGGTGATTCTGTACAGGAATGGTATAGCACACACGATCCCGCCTTCTGGGATTCTGTACAGGAATGTTAGACACACGAGCCTCCCATTCTGGTTGATTTCTGTCAGAATGTATAAGACACACAGATCCCGCCATCTGGGATTCTTTAACAGGAATGCTATAGACACACAGATCCCGCCTTCTGGGGATTCTGTACAGAATCTATAGACACACGATCCGCCATTCTGGTGATTCAGACAGGAATTGTACAGAATGATTCTGTACGGAATGTATAGACACACAGATCCGCCATTCTGGTGATTCTGTACAGGAATCTATTGACACACAGTACCGCCATTCGGGAGATTCTGTATAGGAATGTATAGACACACAGATCCCGCCATTCTGGTGATTCTGTACAGGATTATAGACACACAGATCCCCCATTGGGGATTCTGTACAGGCTGCATAGACACACAGAGCCTGCCTTCTGGGGATTCTGTACAGGAATGTATAGACACAACAGATCCTGCCATTCTGGTTGATACTGTACAGGAATGTATAGACACACACAGAGCCTGTCATTCTGGTGATTCTGTACAGGAATGTATGACCACATCTTCCTGCCATTCGGGTGATTCCGTACAGGAATGTATAGACACACGATCCTGCCATCTCTGGTGATTCTGTACAGGAGTGTATAGACACACAGATCCCGCCATTCTGGTGATTATGTACAGGAATGTATAGACACACAGAGCCTGCCATTCTGGTGATTCTGTACAGGAATGTATAGACACACAGATTCCGCCATTCTGGGGATTCTGTACAGGAATCTATAGACACACAGATCCCGCCATTCTGGGGATTCTGTACAGGAAGTATCATAGACACACAGATCCCGCCATTCTGGGGATTCTGTATAGGAATGTATAGACACACAGATCCCGCCATTCTGGTGATTCTGTACAGGAATGTATAGACACACAGATCCCGCCATTCTGGGGATACTGTACAGGAATGTATAGACACACAGATCCTGCCATTCTGGTGATTCTGTACAGGAATGTATAGACACACATATCCTGCCATTCTGGGTGTTTCTGTCCAGGAATGTATAGACACACAGATCCTGCCCATTCTGGTGATTCTGTACAGAGTGTATAGACACACAGATCCTGCCATTCTGGTGATTCTTAGACGGAATGTATGGACACACAGATCCGTCATTCTTGGGATTCTGTACAGGATGTATAGACCACAGATCCTGCCATTCTGGTGATTCTGTACGGAATCTATAGACCACAGATCATGCCATTCTGGTGACTCTGTACAGGAATGTATAGACACACCGACCTGCCATTCTGGTATTCTGTACAGGAATGTATAGACACACGATCCTGCCATTCTGGTGATACTGTACAGGAATGTATAGACACACATATCCTGCCATTCTGGTGATTCTGTACAGGAATGTATGAGACACAGATCCTGCCATTCTGGTGATTCTGTACAGGAATGTATAGACACACAGAGCCTGCCATTCTGTGATTCTGTACAGGAATGTATAACACACAGATCCCGCCATTCTGGGATTCTGTACAGGATATAGACACACAGATCCCGCCATTCTGGGGATTCTGTACAGGAATCTATAGACACACAGATCCCGTCATTCTGGGGATTCTGTAATAGGAATCTGTATAGACACACAGATCCCGCCATTCTGGTGATTCTGTACAGGAATGTATAACCACAAGTCCCGCCATTTTGGATTTTGTACAGGAGTATTATGACACACAGAGCCTGCCATTCTAGGATTCTGTACAGGAATGTATAGACACACAGATCCTGCCATTCTGGTGATACTGTACGAATGTATAGACACACAGATCCTTCATTCTGGGGATTCTGTACAGGAATTAGACACACAGATCCTGCCATTCTGGTGATTCTGTACAGGAATGTATAGACACACAGATCCTGCCATTCTGGGGATTCTGTACAGGAATCCATAGACCACAGATCCCGCCATTCTGGGATTCTGTATAGGAATGTATAGACACACAGATCCCCCATTCTGGGATTCTGTACAGGAATCTATAGACACACAGATCCTGCATTCTGGGGATTCTGTATAGGAATGTATAGACACACAGATCCCGCCATTCTGGAGATTCTGTACAGGATGTATAGACACACAATCCCCCATTCTGGTGATACTGTACAGGAATGTATAGCACCCAGATCCTGCCATTCTGGTGATTCTGTACAGAATTTGACACACATCCTGCCATTCTGGTGATTCTGTACAGAATGTATAGACACCAGATCCTGCCATTCTGGTGATTCTGTACAGGATTGTATAGACACACAGATCCCGCCATTCTGGGGATTCTGTACAGGAATCTATAACACACAGATCCCCCATTCTGGGGATTCTGTACAGGATCTATAGACACACAGATCCTGCCATTCTGGTGATTCAGTACAGGAATGTACAGAATGATTCTGTACAGGAATGTATAGACACACAGATCCTGCCATTCTGGTGATTCTGTACAGGAATCTATTGACACACCGATCCCGCCATTCTGGGATTCTGTAAGGAATGTATAGACACACAGATCCCGCCATTCTGGTGATTCTGTACAGGAATGTATAGACACACAGATCCCACCATTTTGGGGATTCTGTACAGGCTTGCATAGACACACAGACCTGCCATTCTGGGTTCTGACAGGAATGTTAGACACCAGATCCTGCCATTCTGGTGATACTGTACCGGAATGTATAGACACACAGAGCTGTCATTCTGGTGATTCTGTACAGGAATGTATAGACACACATATCCTGCCATTCTGGTATTCCGTCCAGGAATGTAATGACACACAGATCCTGCCGCATTCTGGTGATTCTGTACAGGATGTATAGACACACAGATCCCGCATTCTGGTGATTATGTACAGAATGTATAGACACACAGAGCCTGCCATTCTGGTGATTCTGTACAGGAATGTATAGACAACAGATTCCGCCATCTGGGGATTCTGTACAGGAATCTATAGACACACAGATCCGCCATTCTGGGGATTCTGTACAGGAATCTATAGACACACAGATCCCGCATTCTGGGGATTCTGTATAGGAATGTATAGACACACACAGATCCGCCATTCTGGTGATTCTGTACAGGAATGTATAGACACACAGATCCCCCGACATTCTGGTGATACTGTACAGGAATGTATAGACACACAGATCCGGCCATTCTGGTGATTCTGTACAGAATGTATGACACACATATCCGCCATTCTGGTGATTCTGTACAGGAATGTATAGACACACAGATCCTGCCATTCTGGTGATTCTGTACGGAGTGTATAGACACACAGATCCTGCCATTCTGGTGATTCTGTACAGGAATGTATAGACACACAGATCCTGTCATTCTGGGGATTCTGTACAGGAATGTATAGACGCACAGATCCTGCCATTCTGGTGATTCTGTACAGGAATCTATAGACACACGATCATGCCATTCTGGTGACCTGTACAGGATTGTATAGACCACAGATCTGCCATTCTGGGAATTCTGTACAGGAATGTATAGACACACAGATCCTGCCATTCTGGTGATACTGTACAGGAATGTATAGACAACACATATCCTGCCATTCTGGTGATTCTGTACAGGAATGTATAGACACACAGATCCTGCCATTCTGGTGATTCTGTCAGGAATGTATAGACACACAGAGCCCTGCCATTCTGGTGATTCTGTACAGGAATGTATGACACACAGATCCCGCCATTCTGGGATTCTGTACAGGAATCTATAGACACACATATCCCGCCATTCGGGGATTCTGTACAGGATCTATAGCACACAGATCCCGTCATTCTGGGGATTCTGTTAGGAATGTATAGACACACAGATCCCGCCATTCTGGTGATTCTGTACAGGAATGTAATAGACAACACAGGTCCCCCGCCATTTTGGGGATTTTGTACAGGATTGTATAGACACACAGAGCCTGCCATTCTGGGATTCTGTACAGGAATGTATAGACACACAGATCCTGCATTCTGGTGATACTGTACAGGAATGTATAGACACACAGATCCTGCCATTCTGGGGATTCTGTACAGGAATGTATAGCACACACGATCCTGCCATTCTGGTGATTCTGTACAGGAATGTATAGACACACATCCTGCCATTCTGGGGATTCTGTACAGGAATCCTATAGACACACAGATCCCGCCATTCTGGGATTCTGTATAGGAATGTATAGACACACGATCCCGCTTTCTGGGGATTCTGTACAGGAATCTATAGACACACAGACCTGCCATTCTGGGGATTCTGTATAGGAATGTATAGACACACAGATCCCGCCATTCTGGAGATTCTGTACAGGAATGTATAGACACACAGATCCCGCCATTCTGGTGATACTGTACAGGAATGTATAGACACACAGATCCTGCCATTCTGGTGATTCTGTACAGGAATGTATAGACACACATATCCTGCCATTCTGGTGATTCTGTAAGGAATGTATAGACACACAGATCCGCCATCTGGTGATTCTGTACAGAGTGTATAGACACAACAGACCTGCCATTCTGGTGATTCTGTACAGGAATGTATAGCACACCAGATCCTGTCATTCTGGGATTCTGTACGGAATGTATAGACGCACAGATCCTGCCATTCTGGGATTCTGTACAGAATCTATAGACACACAGATCATGCCATTCTGGTGTACTCTGTACAGGATTGTAAGACACACAGATCCTGCCATCTGGGAATTCGTACGGAATGTATAGACACCACAGATCCTGCCATTCTGGTGATACTGTACAGGAATGTATAGACACACATATCCTGCCATTCTGGTGATTCTGTACAGGAATGTATAGACACACAGATCCTGCCATTCGTGGTGATTCTGTCAGGATGTATAGACACACAGAGCCTCGCCATTCTGGTGATTCTGTACAGGAATGTATAGACACACAGATCCCGCCATTCTGGGGATTCTGTACAGGAATCTTAGACACACAGATCCCGCCATTCTGGTGATTCTGTACAGAATGTATAGACACCAGGCCGCCATTTTGGGTGATTTGTACAGGATTGTATAGACACACAGAGCCGCCATTCTGGGGATTCTGTACAGGATGTATAGACACACAGATCCTGCCATTCTGTGATACTGTACAGGAATGTATAGACACACAGATCCTGCCATTCTGGGGATTCTGTACAGGAATTTATAGACACACAGATCCGCCATTCTGGTGATTCTGTACAGGAATGTATAGACCACAGATCCCTGCCATTCTGGGGATTCTGTATAGGAATGTATAGACACACAGATCCCGCCATTCTGGGGATTCTGTACAGAATCTATAGACACACAGATCCCGCCATTCTGGGGATTCGTGGTTAGGATGTATAGACACACAGATCCGCCATTCTGGAGATTCTGTACAGAAGTGTATAGACACACAGATCCGCCATTCTGGTGATCGTACAGGAATGTATAGACACACAGATCCTGCCATTCTGGTGATTCTGTAACGGAATGTATAGACCAACAATATCCTGCCATTCTGGTGATTCTGTACAGGAATGTATAGACACACAGATCCTGCCATTCTGGTGATTCTGTACAGGAGTGTTAGACACACAGATCCTGCCATTCTGGGTGATCTGTACAGGAATGTATAGACACACAGATCCTGTCATTCTGGGATTCTGTACAGGATGTTAAGGCCACGATCCTGCCATCTGCTTCTGGTGATTCTGTACAGGAATCATAGACACACAACATCATGCCATTCTGGTGACTCTGTACAGGATTGTATAGACACACAGATCCGCCATTCTGGGAATTCTGTACAGGAATGTATAGACACACGATCCTGCCATTCTGGTGAACTGTACAGGAATGTATAGACACACATATCTCTCTGCCTTCTGGTGATTCTGTACAGGAATGTATAGACACACAGATCCCGCCATTCTGGTGATTCTGTACAGGAATGTATAGACACACAGAGCCTGCCATTCTGGTGATTCTGTACAGGAATGTATAGACACACAGATCCCGCCATTCTGGGGATTCTGTACACAGGAATCTATAACACACGATCCTGCCATTCTGGGGATTCTGTACAGGAATCTATAGACACACAGCCCACTCCTTCTTTTGCCTGCTCGTGGGGATTCTGTACAGGAAGATCATCGATACCCTGATTTCTGACTTTTTGTGACAGTTCTGTTGTTCCATCAGGAATTAGTGAGATCACACAGATCCGCCTTCTGTGTGTCTTTCTGATGATACTGATCCCTCTGGTGGTTCTGTTAGTTGACAGAATCACCGCGGGGCGAGGACAGATGCCTGCCATTCTGGGGATTAACAAACGTGGATTAGAAGGAATGTTAGACACACAGATCCTGCCATTCTGATTACTGTACAGGAATGTATAGACACACGATCCTGCCATTCTGGGGATTCTGTACAGGAATGTATAGACACACAGATCCCTGCCATTCTGGTGTCTGTACAGGAATGTATAGACGCACAGATCCTGCCATTCTGGGGATCTGTATAGGAATGTATAGACACACAGATCCGCCATTCTGGGGATTCTGTAAGGAATCTATAGACACACGATCCCGCCACTGGGATTCTGTATAGGAATGTATAGACACACAGATCCCGCCATTCGGAGATTCTGTACAGAATGTATAGACACACAGATCCGCCATTCTGGTGATACTGTACAGGAATGTATAGACACACAGATCCTGCCATCTGGTGATTCTGTACAGGAAGTATAACACACATTCCTGCCATTCGGTGATTCTACAGGAATGTATAGACACACGATCTCCTCATTTCTGGTGATTCTGTACAGAGTGTATAGACACACAGATCCTGCCATTCTGGTGATTCTGTACAGGAATGTTATACACACACAGATCTGTCATTCTGGGGATTCTGTACAGGAATGTAAGAACCACGATCCTGCCTTCTGTGATTCTGTACAGGAAACTATAGACACACAGATCATGCCATTCTGGTGACTCGTACAGGATTGTATAGACACACGATCCTGCCATTCTGGGAATTCTGTACAGAATGTATAGACACACAGATCCTGCCATTCTGGTGATACTGTAACGGAATGTATAGACACACTATCCTGCCATTCTGGTGATTCTGTACAGGAATGTATAGACACACAGATCCCGCCATTCTGGTGATTCTGTACAGGAATGTATAGACACACAGAGCCTGCCATTCTGGTGATTCTGTACGGAATGTATAGACACACAGATCCCGCCATTCTGGGGATTCTGTACAGGAATCTATAGACACACAGTCCTGCCATTCTGGGGATTCTGTACAGGAATCTATAGCACACAGACCCCGCCATTCTGGGATTCTGTACAGGAATCTATAGACACACAGATCCCGCATTCTGGGGATTCTGTATAGGAATGTATAGACACACAGATCCGCCATTCTGGTGATTCTGTACAGGAATGTTAGACCACAGATCCCGCCATTTTGGGGATTTGTACAGGATTGTATAGACACACAGAGCCTGCCATTCTGGGGATTCTGTACAGGATGTATAGACACACAGATCCTGCCATTCTGGTGATACTGTACAGGAATGTATAGACACACAGATCCTGCCATTCTGGGATTCTGTACAGGAATGTATAGACACACAGATCCTGCCATTCTGGTGATTCTGTACAGGAATGTAAGACCACAGATCCTGCCATCCTGGTGATACTGTACAGGAATGTATAGACACACATATCCTGCATTCTGGTGATTCTGTACAGGAATGTATAGACACACAGATCCTGTCATTCTGGGGATTCTGTACAGGAATGTAAGACTACAGATCCTTCCATTCTGGTGATTCTGTACAGGAATCTATAGACACACAGATCATGCCATTCTGGGGATTCTGTACAGGAATGTACTTGTCTCGTCCATTGGGAATTGTTATCTATTATTGATCTATTAGGTAGACGCGACATCAGTTGCAAACAGACAGTTTTAGTTGATATTAAACGTTGTGAAAATCCATTACGGTGTAGGAGCCCTTACTGGACCTTAAATCTAGACAGTATATAAAATGTAGTTTTATGTGGTTATGGTTAGCATAATAATCTCCCATATATGGTTTATATTAAATATAGCAAAAGGCAAATTGTGATAATTAAAACAATAACAGTTGATAATTACAAACGGGCTACTATAGGGCAAACAGGGTCATTCCCAGGGACCCAGCTCCTAAGTTGACCCCTTCACAGACTTAAACAACCCGGACTTCTGGAATTACTCACAATCCCGCGTCTTTTAAAAACATTCCGAGAAGTTGTCTATTACATAGGATTAAAAATGGCACACCACAATCCCAACCAATCAACAGCCCCTCCTTTTGGCTTTGAGTCAATAGTTGATTAATGAGCTATAGATGAAATGAAGCTTAGAAGGCAGGAATAGTAAATGTTTATTTTTAGGTGTTATTATTTTCTCTTGGTGTAGATGTTCTATTCCATAGACATGTCTTAGTTCTATGGAATAGACCACCACGCCATGGAGGGATCCGGAGGGTGGAGGGGGTTGGGGGGAGGGCCCCCTGCACATGTCACACTGCCTCCTGGAGACAAAATTAGAGGCAGAAAACCTTTTGGCAGGAAGGATTTTTTCAAACTTCCCAGTGGGGTCAGTTAGTGGGTTAAATTTTAGTTTGGGGGTGGACATGCCCTTTAAAGCAGGAGAACAAGGAAAGCTGTTCTAAAACAGTCAAATTCTGACAGGGGGTGCTAGGGAGAACACTGGGAGTATTCAGGCACTTTCCCTTGTCCCTGTGATG
Source organism: Hymenochirus boettgeri (assembly GCA_019447015.1). Classification (NCBI taxonomy): domain Eukaryota; kingdom Metazoa; phylum Chordata; class Amphibia; order Anura; family Pipidae; genus Hymenochirus; species Hymenochirus boettgeri. Next base: position 8,800,726 of record CM033473.1, on the reverse strand, counting down.
ACCAGATATTAACCCTTGTTTTTCCATTATCATATGGGAAGACATGGAGCTCTGGTAATAACAGATTTGCAGATTCCCTTCCCTGCAGATTTTAACTTGGAAAATGAACGTTTATGCCCATTTCCACTTTAGTTCTCCTTTCCATGATTAATCACACAGTGACAGAGCCATTAGCAAACTTTTGTTTTTTTTGCAGGCATATCTGTGCACTGATGCATTGGGGTACCGTTCAATTTAGGATACGTTCGTGATATTTATTGGGCTTTTTTTTTGTTGTACCGGTGTTTGGGCAAGATGTCTACTTTCTTAGCTGCTATTTTTGGAAATCGCTAAAAGTGTCATATTCTTTGAAGAACTGCATGTTTTGCACGTCCATTAGCGCAAAGCCCCAATCTTACAATACAGGATTGTGCAGAACACAATTATCCCCCCCAAAATTGTAGAGACAGTACCAAAAGAACACCAGATGGCAGCAATAACAAGCTCTTTTTTCAGTTCCACATAAGCTACAAATCCAGAAGCTGATTTATTTTCAGAAACCATGGGGCATATTTATAAAGCAATGGTATTAACGGGGTGATAGATTACTGCAGGCAATAAATACAGCAGTGTGTATTAACTAACATGCACCGTTCTGACATTAATTATAATTACTGCCTTTAAATACGCACAATAGAAATAAAGGGGATTTATACTCATGCAGTAACTGATTTATTTCTGGCTCCTCCCACAGTCATTGTCACTGACAATTCTCCCATCTCTCACATTAAAGAACATAAGTTAATAGAGGGAGGGGCCTAAAACTGCCAGTTACTGCAAAACAGCAGTCAGTTACTGCATAAAATAATTCTCCATTAAAGGTTTTAATTTAGTCCCACTAGGGCAGCCTTCCCGAGACAATCTATCTTCTCCTATAATGCAGTCTGTCCCAGGTATGGGTGGGTGAACAGGGCATAGCACAACTGGCTACACACTCTTTCCTCTTAAGAGTTGGGAGAGATATCATAATTCAAAGACCTATTTTTCAAATGTATCCATATGGGATTTTTAGCCTATTGGTATCCTCTAAATATTAATTTGAATGATTATACTTTACCAACTATAATCTCACACTTTACAGGTAACTTTACAACCAGACATGGCATGCAGAAGGATTTTAAACTGGGATTATAGAAATTATAATAAACCACTGCCCACCCTGCTGGTAGAAATCAGGCAGTTCTTTGATACAGCTCTCCAGACTCAATGGTTAAAATATACATTATCAGGGTTATTCAATAAAAGTTCTTATTGTTAAAAATGGTGCTAATTTTGCCCCAACCAATCAGATGTTAGCTTTCAAATGTAAATAAGATCTGATTGGTTGGGGCAAAATTAGCACCATTTTAAACGATAGAACTTTTTATGAATAACCCTTGTTAGATTACAATGAATTAGATAAAGGAACGAAAGTTCCTAAGTGAACAGAAATGAAATACAAAAGAAAAACTCCTCCGTGTTAGGTTTACTTTCTCTTTAATCTGCTTGACATTTGGCCCCGCAGGACAGGAGAATTCAAGTTTGTCATTATCTCACAGAATTACTGTATGAGAGGCAGGTTATTAAATACATTCTAAGGACGTTAATTACAAGTGTTAAAGGGACACCGCTGGTCGTTTAATTTGCTGTTATCTGTTTAACTAAAATCAAATTTCATCCTAGTTTTCTATTGTTCTGTTTAGGTAAATCCTTAGCGTTGGAACATTTCCTAAGGCACTAACGATATAATATTATGGCTGTTTATTCCTCTAGATTCATGGAAGAGGACAAAGATTAGACAAACTGGAACCCTAATGTTAAGTTTAAATTTGCATGTGGGTAGGCTGGGCCTTAATATCAAACACGAGAGGTATAGATATCTATAAGCTGGCTATAGCACGTAAATATCTATTTTTGGCTTGAGGTGGCTGGAAAGCTATTTTCTGTAATCTGATTGAATTTAAATTCATATATCTACACAGCACTACCACAGATTTTCTAATCTCCTCCCAGAAAAAGGAGAAGTAGCCATAGTATATAGTACATGTTAATAATAGAACATTATTATGTTAATATGTATAAATTATCTATTATGTTAATATGTTTCTAAATTGTTATATATTATGTTAATATGTTTATAAATTATGTTAAATATTTTATAAATTATGTATTTGTTAATATGTATATCAATGTTCTTTGTTCATTGTTTAATTGTTCTTTTTGTTTTTTATACTTTATGTTTTTTATTGTTTTCCTACTTGTTCCTCCTGTTATTATTTGTTTTTTTTTTTATTCTGTTATTTACTGTTTCTTTTTCCTACTGTTCTTTATTCTGTTTTTTATTGTTCTATTGTTTTCATGTTTAGTCTTCTGTCCTTTCTTTTTTTTCGTTCTGTTTCTAGTGTTTTGTTATGTTAATGTTACCACAATTTTTTTGATATCCCTGTGTCAATTAAGACATTCTAGTCCCTACTCCTGCTCCTCTTCATTGGCCAATGTGGACTAGCAGTTAAGGCCCTCACCCTGGGTATCATCAGTGAGTGGGAGGGGCCTGGAATAGGTTCTGTCATTTAAATTCACGAAACATTAAAGGGGAAGTTTGTCACAAATACTATGCTTTTAATAAACAATTTTACAATACCTTTGTATTTTTAATATAGCTATATAATTTACATGTTTTTTCACTTAACGTCCCCTTTAAAGTAGTAAAGATTTAAAAAAAAAGTATATTTCAGTATGCCACTGTTAATTAACTAGAACACCGACATACAATAATAACTTTCATTTGCAGGGGATTAAATGAGTTATCATATAGACAGCTTTGTTTAAAAGAAATTGTAACCTGTTCATCTTAAGGAACACTAAACCAAAAAAAATACTATTGCCATTCATTTGTATTATTCACAGGGAGATGAGAACGCTTATTCCCCATCCCTGTGAATAATATACGCTCGGGGACCTGGAACTTACCTTACCCGCCGCTCCACTCGCAGCCGCTTCTTCACTTACAGCCACTCTGTCCCGACGCGCGCCTATCTTAGGCGCATGCGTGCCAATACAAAAGATAGGGCGCGCGATCGGGACAGAACAGCTGTTCAGTAAAGAAGCGGCTGCGAGAGGAGCGGCGGTAAGGTAAGTTCCAGGTCCCCTGAGCGTAATATTATTCACAGGGGTGAGAATAAGCGTTCTCACCTCTCTGGAATATACAAACGAATGGTAATACTTATATTTGGGTTTAGTGTTCCTTTATATGTTGCTTTCCTTTATTTTCCCAATCAAAGCCATGAAAGACTGGCTTATAGCCCTGCCCCCCTGTGAGAGTCTGGGACTCCAATGGCCTCTCCAAGGTGGGGGAGCAAGGCTAAGGTCTTTATGGATTTTTTGGGGGACACTAAAGCAATCCAGGGGTAAGAACCTAGCGGTTTAGTTCCCCACTTTGGACCTATAAGTGGAAGGGGTTATTTTGGGAGGGTATTGTATGGAATAGTTCTCCTTTAGACATCAACATTTTGGCTTCTGTTTTTGACTTCTTTGAATCCCGACTCCCTCCTATAAATTAGACCTATTGTCCAGCGGTATCAGCTGAAGGGCAGAACCCCTTTCTCACGATATTAAATTATCGCAAGTAAACCTGTCGGTGATCGGTTTACTACTGCCGCATGGAACATTGTAAAGACTTTCTAATCCGCACATTATTGGGAACGTGGAATTTTAGCTCTGGGTCTGGGATTTGAAATAACTCATTTTCCTTAATGTCCACGCAGGGATGGGTCTGTACAATATTTACCTGTACCAGGTGTTCGAATACACTTATCTTTGTAAAGCTCCAAGAAGGAATTTGCAGGAACACCATTATGTATTATAATAAGGCTGCCCCATGTGTTATATAATACACCACATTCACTCGCTTAATTCTAATTAACTCAGATCTCACTAAGTCAATGGACTCAGGATCCAACTGACACATTGTATGTCATGTTTATTGATAAAGCTGGGTACAATACCGATAACGGGCCAGTCCCGTCGGGATTTATAATGTGTGTACCGAACTTCTGAGCGTTGCTTGGAGCTGTTCTGAAAATTTCTCCTGCTGCGGAGTCTCCCTGACCATTCGGGACTGTGTGTTGGGGGATCTTTAAAAAATCTTAAAGATCTGAACTATGTGTATCCAACTTAATCACATATTGCACCCCCTTAAAGGGTATGTCAGAAGGAAAATCTATACGTAACTTCCCCAGCCCCACCCAACCACTAGATCCTGAGTCCATTGACTTAGGGAGATCTGAGTTAATTAGAATTAAGCGAGTGAATGTGGTGTATTATATCACATAGGGCACCCTATATAAACATAATGTGTTCCTCAAATTCCTTCTTTGGAGCTTTACAAAGATAAGGAAGATGCACAGTGGTACTCAACACCTCAGACTACCATGATAAGGTGACCATGCTCCTGGCCGTAACAACACATATGAGGCTTTACAAGGGATCCACCAGCCGTTACAAAAAGAAAGTCATGACTTACTACACAACAGCTTCAAAAGGATAAAGCCATTGACCGAGCAATGTATCATCGCCTCTACCCTGGTGGCACATCCATGCATATATGGACTCCCAAAGATACATAAGAGGGGCCCCACTAAGACCTATAGTCAGCAGCATCAACTCGGTAACATACAAGGTGGCAAAATATCTAGCTAACATCTTAGGACCTTTGGTGGAAGTTCTAAGCATCACATCCAGAACTCTCAGGATTCACCAACAAGATTGAAGATATAGTACTCGGTGTAGAAGAAACTATGGTGTCCTATGATGTGACATCTCTCTTCACTTGTATACCCACCAAGGAGCTGTTGACATGGTGGAAACGGCTGGGCCAAGACAGCACTCTTACCAGCAGAACTGATTCTCAACCCAGAACGTGGTGTTCTTGTTGGACTTGTGCCTGAATACCACCTATTTCAAATACAGGGATAAGTTCTATAAGCAAAAACATGGATGTGCTATGGGATCTCCAGTGTCACCTATTGTGGCCAACCTTTACATGAGAGGTAGAAACACAGGCGCTTAATACCTTAGGGCATAGCACCCAGCCTGGTTCAGATATGTTGATGACACCTGGGTTAAATCCACACAAAGGAAGTACAAGCTTTCACAGACACTTAATGCGGTGGACCAAACACATTAAATTCACAAGGAAACAGGTACAAAACAACAAACTGGCTTTCTTGGACTGCTTGGTAAAGTTAAGGAAAATGGTAAACTGGAAGTAGAGGTTTACAGAAAACCAACACACACAGATCATATTTGATGTTGACTCCACCACCCTTTAGATCACAAGCTGGGGTCATCAGAACCCTGCAACACAGAGCCGACAACATCCCCACTAGCACAGAGGCGAAGGCTAAAGAAATGAAACATCTCAGAGGAGCCCTTAAAAACTTGTGGATATCCAGACTGGGCCTTGGTCAAAAGAAGTAGAAGGAAGAAAAGAACACGAATACCACAGTGAAGGGGAAAAGCAGACAGAGGAAGACCATGGTCATCCCATATGTAGCAGGGTCTCTGAGAAATTAAGAAGAATTTTCAAAAAACATCGTATCCCTGTCTGCTTTAAACCGAACAACACACTGAGGCACAATTGGTACATCCGAAAGACCCAATACCAAAACACAGAACAGCGACATCATATATGCAGTGCAGTGCAGTGAAAGAATGCTCTGATTTGTATGTGGGGAGGACCAAACACAACTGCATCGACGTATGGCCCAGCACAGAAGAGCCAATTCCTCGGGTCAGACTCAGCCGTTTATCTGCATCTTAAGGATAAAGGACATACCTTTGAAGATTGTAATGTTACATAACTGGCGAAGGAACGTGACTGGTTCAAGAGAGGTGTTAAGGAGGCCATTTATGTGAAAATAAAGAAACCAAGCCTAAATAGAGGTGGGGGGGTTCAACACCACGGTCTGCCATTACAATGCTTTTAACACCTTACTCTGGGCGTTCTATAACACCTCTTAGCCACTATCCAATCACACCTAATTACACCTGCTGTGATATGCTAATTGGGATTTTCCAGGGTACATAATTGCCAACAGATTCTTGTACAGTCATTCTGAATTGAGAAAGCCAGTCGGATGACTAGCGAAACGTCTTCAAGAACTACATTTCAAGTCCAGTTGTCTAATTGAATACACAGATACACTAATCGGTATATTTACTATTATAGCTTAGAATATTTACCTTTCACCACTGCTCCTCCTCCCTGGTTCTCACATCCTCTGTAAAGGTGGCCATACATATATATGATTTTACTTACCCGACCAAGTGCTCCCGCGTCATCAAACCTATCCTGCCGGAACCGCCTTTCCCGTTCTTCTATGCGACTGACATAGATCGCAAAATGAATGGGATTAGCCATCGCATGTCAGTCGCATAGAAGAACCGGAAAGGCGGTTCCGGCAGGATCTATGGTAAACAATAGGGCTGTCCAGTCGCTTATCATTTACAAGGGTAATCCCTCTTTATTGAAGATACACCAACAGACGACGTTTCGGCCACTAGGGCCTTTATCAACACTTATAAAGGCCCTAGTGGGCGCAAACGTTGTCTGCTGGTGTATGTGCAATAAAGAGGGATTACCCCTGTAAATGATAAGCGACTGGACAGCCCTATTGTTTCTTTATTCTAGTATTGTATGTCTGGCGGTGAGGTGGCCAGAAGGGACTGGCGCCAGGCAGGTACCTATTTCTTTCCTCGTATATATAATATATATATATATATATATATATGGCCACCTTAAAGCCCAAAGGGGTCACTGCAGTGACCAAATGCTGCATTCTGGAAGCATGTGTGAGATATTGGCTTTCTGTGGCAGGAAAGGTAAGTATACACGAGTTTCAGGAAGCGAGGGAAGGTAAGTGTTTATCTGCATTCCCATTATGAATGAAAATAGAAATATAACCGAATGCAATGGAAGAAGCTGATAACTGTTTATTACAAGTTGCACGTCTGTTTACCATCGATATCTAATGTCACCAATGCAAGGTTGTGTTTTATCTTAGTTTCTCTAATATGAAACGGTTAAATACCGAATGTAACTTTACTATATTGTTCATTCGGGTCATATAAGCAAATGTCCTGTCAGTCCTCTAAATGGCAAAGCGCTGGCATTAATTCTGTTTCAAATGTTTAAAAAATGTAATTGGAATAAATGTACACTAGGGCGTATTTCTAATGCCTTGGTAATTGTTGTACCAATATCATAGGCCTCAACATTCTTTGTAATATCACAGCTGAAAACATTGCAGTCAGTCTAAATTATTAATTGTTATTGGTATTTTACAGTTCAAACGTTCTCAAATTCCATAACGCCCAGATTAGTAATCAGGCCTACGTACACCTATATGTGAGGAGAGATCATCACCTCTGTCTAGGGTACAGGATCGTATCCAGTCCTACAGTACCCCGTGTGAGGAGAGGATAATCACCTCCTGTCTAGTTCGGATCAGTAATCCCAGGCATACGTACCTATAGTGAGGAAGGAGCTCATCACTCCTTCTAGGTACAGGAATCGTAATCCAGTCATACGTATACCTATAGTGAGGAAGAGATCATCACCTCCTGTCTAGGTACGATCAGTAATCCATTCCATACAGTACACCTATAGTGAGGAAGAGATCCATCACCTCCCTGTCTAGGTACAGGATCAGTATCCAGTCATACGTACACCATAGTGAGGAAAGAGCTCATCACCTCCTGTCTAGGTACAGGATCAGTAATCCAGTCCATACAGTACAACAGCTATAGTGGAGGAAGAGCTCAACCTCACCTCCTGTCTAGGTCAGGATCAGTAATCCGTCCATACATATACCCTATAGTGAGGAAGAGATCATCACCTCCTGTCTAGGTACAGGATCAGTAATCCAGTCCTACATTACACCTATAGTGAGAAGAGATCCATCACCTCCTGTCTAGGTGCAGGATCAGTAATCCGGTCCATACAGTACCCTATAGTGAGGAACGAGATCCATCACCTCCTGTCTAAGGTACAGGATCAGTAATCCAGTCCATACAGTACAACTATAGTGAGGAAGATATGTCATCAACTCCTGTCTAGTACGGATCAGTAATCCAGTCCATACAGTACACCTATGTGAGGAAAGATCATCAACTCCGTCTAGGTACAGGATCAGTAATCCAGTCCCATACAGTACACTATAGTGAGGAAGAGATCCATCACCTCCTGTGTAGGTCAGATCAGTAATCCAGTCCATACAGTACACCTATATGAGGAAGATGTCCCATCACCTCCTGTCTAGGTACAGGATCAGTAATCCAGTCCATACAGTCCACCTATAGTGAGGGAAGAGATCCATCACCCTCGGTCTAGGTACAGGCAGTACCAGTCCATACAGTACACCTATAGTGAGGAATAGATCCATCACCTCCATGTCTAGGTACAGATCAGTAATCCAGTCCTACAGTACACCTATAGTGAGGAAGAGATCCATCATCTCTGGTCTAGTCAGATCAGTAATCCAGTCCATACAGTACACCTATGTGAGGAAGAGATCCATCACCTCCTGGTCTAGGTGCAGATCAGTAATCCAGTCCATACAGTATCACCTATATGAGGAAAGATCCATCACCTCCTGTCTAGGTGCAGATCAGTATCCAGTCCATACAGTACACCTATAGTGAGGAAAGATCATCAACCTCCTGTCTAGGTCAGGATCAGTAATCAGTCCATACAGTACACCTATAGTGAGGAAGAGATCATCACCGGTCCTTTCTAGGTTGCAGGCTCAGTAATCCAGTCCTACAGTACACCTATAGTGAAAGAGATCATCACCTCCTGTTAGGTGCAGGATCAGTTAATCCGTCCATACAGTACACCCTATAGTGAGGAGAGATCCATCACTCCTGTCTAGGACAGGATCAGTAAATCCAGTTCCATACAGTAACAACCTATAGTGAGTGAAGATGATTCAATAACTCCTGTCCTAGTACCGTAAGTCGTAATCCAGTCATACCGTAACACCTAGTGAGTGAAAGATCATCAACTCCGGTCTAGTACAGGATCAGTAATACCAGTCCATACAGTACACCTATGTGTCGAAGAATCCTCACCCTCCTGTCCTGGTACAGGATCATATCCAGTCCATACGTAGAACCTATAGTGTAGGAGATTTCATCACCTCCTGTCTAGGTACAGGATCAGTAATCCATTCCATACAGCCTATAGTGATGAAAGATCCTCACCTCCCTGCCTAGGTACAGATCAGTAATCCATCCCTACAGTACCCGTATAGTGTGAGGAAGAGATCCACACCTCCTGTCTTAGTACAGGATCAGTACATCCCAGTCCCATACAGTACACCTATAGTGGAGAGATCCATCATCTCTGTCTAGTGCAGAGCAGTATCCGTCCATACAGTACACCTAAGGAGGAAGAGATCCATCCACCTCCTGTCTAGTGTCAGATCAGTATCCAGTCCATAACAGTACACCTATATAGGAAGAATCCATCAACCTCCTGTCCTAGGTGCAGGATCAGTAAATCCAGTCCATACAGTACACCTATAGTGAGAAAAACAAAAAAAGGAAAAATCCATCAACCTCCTGTCTAGGTGCAGGATCAGTTATCCATCCATACAGTACACCTATACGTGAGGAGAGATCAGTCACCCTCCCTGTCTAGGTCAGGCTCTTAATCCATCCTTTACGTACACCTATAGTGAGGAAAGAGATCTCACCTCCGTTTAGGTCAGGATTCAGTAATCCAGTCCATACAGTACCCCTATAGTGAGAAGAGATCCATCAACTCCTGTCCTAGGTACAGGACAGAATCCAGTCCATACAGTACACCTATAGGAGGAAGGATCCAGTACTGTCTGACTGGATTACGATGCCTGTACCTAGACAGAGGTGATGGATCTCTCCTCACATAGGTGACTGTATGGACTGGATACTGATCCTGTACCTAACAGGGGCGGGTGATGATACTCTCCTCCTATAGGTGTACTGTATGGACCGATTACTGATCCTGTACCTAGACAGGAGTGTGATCCTCTGCCTCACTATAGTGACCTGTATGGACTGGGATTACTGATCCCTGTCCTAGACAGAGGTGATGGATCTCTTCCTCACTAAGGTGTAACTGTATGGACTGGTTACTGACCTGTACCTAGACACGGGTGATGATCACTTCCTCACTATAGGTGTACTGTATGACTGTTACTGATCCTGTACCTACGGAACAGGGGTGATGGACTCTTCCTCACTATAGGTGTACTGTATGGACTGGATTACTGATCCTGTACCTAGACAGGAAGTTGATGATCATCTTCCTCACTATAGGTTGTACTGTTATGGACTGGTTACTGATCCGGTACCTAACAGGATGTGATGATCTCTTCCCTCACTATAAGGTGTACTGTAATGGACTGGATCTGATCTGTACCTATTACAGGAGGTATGATCTCTTCTCCACTATGGTGTACTGTATGACTGGATTATGACATGATCCTGTCCTAACAGGAGGTGATGGATCTCTTCCTCACTATAGGTGTACTGGATGACTGATTACTGATCCTGTACCTAGACAGGAGGTGATGGGATCTCTTCCTCGCTATAGGTGTACGTACTGGACTGACATACTGATCCTGTACCTAGACAGGAGGTGATGGATCTCTGTCCCTCACTATAGTGGTACTGTATGGAACTGGATTAACGATCCTGTACCTAGACAGGAGGTGATGATCTCTTCCTCACTATAGGTGTACGGTATGGACTGGATTACTGATTCCTGTACCTAGACAGAGTGAGGATCTCTTCCTCTACTATGGTGTTACTGTATGGACTGGATTACTGATCCTGTACCTAGATCACGAGGTGATGGAAATCTTCCTCCTATAGTTTACTGTATGGACTGATTACTGATGCCCTATCCCTAGACAGTGAGTGATGATCTCTTCCTCACATAGGTGTACTGTATTGACTGGATTTACTGAATCCTGTACCTAGACAGGAGTTGAGAGGATCTTTCTCACTATAGGTGACTGTATGGACTGGATTACGATCCTTAACCTAGACCAGGAGGTGATGGATCTCTTCCTCACTATAGTGTACTGTATGGACTGGATTACTGATCCTGCACCTAGACAGAGTTTGATGATCTCTTTCCTCACTGATAGGGTACTGTTGGACTGGATTAACTATCCCTGCACCTAGACACGAGTGATGGGATCTTCTTCCTCACTCTAGGTGTACTGTATGGACTGGGATTACTGATCTGTCACTAGACAGTGACTGGATCTCTTCCTACACTATAGGTGTACTGTATGGACTGGATTACTGATCCTGCACCTAGACAGGAGTGATGGATTCTCTTCCTCACTATAGGGTTCTGTATGGACTGGATTACTGATCCTGCACCTAGACGGAGGTGATGGATCGCTTCCACACTATAGGTGTACTGTATGGACTGGCTTACTGATCCTGCACCTATACAGGAGGGGTGATCTCTTCCTCACTATGTTGTAGCTGGGGTATTGACTGGAATTACTGATCCTGCACCTAGACAGGAGGTGATGGATCTCGGCCTCACTATAGGTTACTGTATTGACTGGATTTTTCCTGATCCTGCACCTGACAGGAGGTGATGGGACTCTTCCTCACTATAGGTGTACTGTTGGACTGGTAATTACTGATCTGCAACAAAATAAAAAAAAAAAAAAGCAACACCGCTAGACAGGAGGTGGATGGATCTCTCCTCACTATAGTGTACGGTATGGACTGGATTACTGATCCTGCCCTAGACAGGAGTTGATGATCTTTTCCTCACTATATGTGTACTTATGACTGGATACTGATCCGGTACTAGACAGGCGTTTATGATCTCTTTGCCTCACTATAGGTGTACTGTATGGACTGTCTTACGATCCTGCACCTGACAGGAGGTGTGATCTCTTCCTCACTATAGGTGTACTTGTATGGACTGATTACTGATCCTGCACCTAGAAAGGAGGTGATGGATCTTTCCTCACTATAGGTGTACTGTATGGACTGGATTACGGATCCTGCACCTAGACAGGAGGTGATGGATCTTCTTCCTCACTATAGGTGTACTGTATGGCTGGATTACTGATCCCTGCACCTAGACAGGAGGTGAGGGATCTCTTTCCCACTATAGGTGTACTGTCTGGACTGGATTACTGATCCTGCACCTAGACAGGAGATGATGAAGCTCTTCCTCAGCTAAGGTGTACTGTAATGGACTGGATACTGATCCTGCACCTAGACATGAGGTGATTTGATCTCTTCCTCACTATAGTGTACTTTATGGATCTGGATTTACTGGATCCTGCCCTAAGACAGGGGTGATGATCTCTTCCTCACTAGGTGTACTGTATGGACTGATTTACTGAATCCTGCACCTAGAATGAGGTGATGGATCTCTTCCTCACTATGGTGTACTGTAATGGACTGGATTACTGATCCGCACCTAGACAGGGAGTTGATGAGCTCTTCCTTCGATAGGTTGTACTGTAGGGACGGGATTACTGATCCTGCACCTAGAACGGAGTTGGATCTCTTCCTCACTATAGGTGTACTGTATGGACTGGATTACTGAGCCTGAACTAGACAGAGGTGATGGATCTCTTGGAATCTCTCTCTTCCTCACTATAGGTGTACTGTAATGGACTGGATTACTGATCCCTGTGTACCTAGACAGGATTGATGATCTTTCCCTCACTATAGGTGTACTTCCCCTTTAGCGCTTATCGCATCAACTTCCCCTTGCGCTTATCTCATCAACTACTCAGATTGTAGCGTACGGCAAGGAGCTCCTTTTTCACTTGTGGCAAAGCCCTAGCATTCTCTCTTTTTATATAATTTTATATATTTAAATGTACTGATTCTCTCTATGTATTTATAATACCCTGTATGACTTTTTGTATTTATTTACTGTACGGCTGTGTCCCCAAGTGGCGCTTTAATAAATAAACTATACATACATACTGTATAATCTGTATTGTTATAATGTACAGCGCTGCGTACCCAAGTGGCGCTATATAAATAAACATATACCTCACCTACTGTATAATCTGTATTGGTTTAATTACAGCTCTGGGTCCCCAAGTGGGTGCTATATAAATAACATATACATAACCTACTGTATAAGAATGTATTGTTATAAGGGTCCAGCGCTGGGTCCCCAAGTGGCGCTATATAAATAACATATACATACATACGTACTTAATCTGTATTGTTTAATTACAGCGCTGTGTACCCAAGTGGCTCTATATAAATAAACATATACATACATACTGTCATAATCTGTATTGTTATAATTGACAGCGCTGTGTCCCCAAGTGGCACTAATATAAATAACATATACAATACATACTGTATATCTGTATTGTTATAATGTACAGCGCTGCTACCCAGTGGCGCTATATAAATAAACATATACATACATACTTTATAATCTGTATTGTTATAATGACAGCGCTGTGGTCCCCAAGTGACACTATATAAACATATACATCTCCTCATAAGCTGTATTGTTATAATGTCAGTGCCTGTGACCCCATTGGTGCTGATATAATAAATATACATGCATACTGTATAATCTGTATTGGTTATAAATGTACAGTTCTTTGTACCAGTGGCGCTATATAAATAAACATATACATGCATCTGTATAATCTGTATTGTTATATGTAAACATCGCTGCATACCAAGTGGCGCTCATATAAATAAACTATAACATGCATACTGTATAATCTGTATTGTTACAATGTACAGCGCGCGTACCCAAGTGGCGCTATATAAATAAATATAGACATACAACGTATAATCCTGTATTGTTATAATGTACAAGCGCTGCGTCCCCAAGTGGCGCAATAATAAACATATACATACATACTGTTAATCTGTATTGTTATAAGTACATCGCTGCGTCCCAAGTGGCGCTATATACATAAACATTACTACATACTGTCAATACCTGTATTGTTATATGTACAGCGCTGCATCCCCAAGTGGCGCTATTATTACACATATACATACAACTGTATAATCTTATTGTTATAAAATGTTAACGCGCGTGTAACCCAAGTGGGCGCTATCATAAATACAACTCCATATAACATATATACTGTATATCTGTATTGTTTATAATGTACAGCGCTGTGTACCCAAGTGGCGCTATATAAATATACATATACATAAAGTCTACTCTGTATTGTTATAAGTACAGTGTCTTGTTGTACCCAATGGTGTCTTATAATATACATATACATACATACTGTATAATCTTGTATTGTTATAATGTACAGCTCTGTGTACCCAAGCGGTGCTATATAAATATACTATTCATACATCCTGTATAATCTGTATTGTTTTAATGTATCAGCGCGGTGTCCAACCACCCAAGTGGCGCTTATAAATAAACTATCCATACATACTTTAATATCTGTATGTTTTATAATGTACAGCGCGGCGTCCCCAATGGCGCTGTTATAAATACACTCATACTATATACTGTATAATCTGTATTGTTATAAGTACACAGCACGGCGTCCCGCAAGAGGCGCTTTATAAATAAACTATACATACAACTGTATCTCTGTATTGTTATTAATTTACAGTGCTGTGTCCCCAGTGGCGCTTATAAAATAACTATACATACATACCTGTATAATTCTGTAATTGTTATCCATGTACACGCGCGGCGCCCCAAGTGGCCTTTATAATAACATATACATATATACTGTATAATCTGTAAGTGTTATAATGTATCAGCGCTGTGTCGCCCAAGTGTGCTATATCAATAAAATACATACATACTGTATATCTGTATTGGGTTTTTTTTTTTTTTTTATAATGTACTGCCTCTGTGTCCCCAGTGCGCTATAATAATAAACATATACTCCATACCTGGTTAATCTGTATTGTTATAAATGTACTGCTCTGGTGGTCCCAATGGCGCTATATCAATAACATATACATACAACTGTATATCTGTATTGTTATATATGTACAATCGCGTGTCCCAAGTGGCGCTATATAATAAAGCATATACATACATACTTTATAATCTGTATTGTTATAATGTAACTGCTCTGTGTCCCAAGTGGTGCTATATAATAAACATACACATACATCCTGTAGATAATCTGTATTGTTATAATGTAATGCTCTGTGGTCCCCAAGGTGCGCTATATAAATAAACTATACTACATACTGTATAAATCTGTAATTGTTTATAATGTACAGCGCTGTGTCCCCAAGTGGCGCTATATACATAAACATATCAAATCCATACTAATATAATCTGTATTTTTATAATGTCCGCCGGCGGTCCCCAGAGGCGCTTTATAAATAAACTATACCTACATACTGTATATCTGTATTGGGTTATAATGTACAGCGCCGTTTCCCCAAGTGGCGTCTATATAAATAACATATACATACATACTGTAAATCTGATTGTTATATGTACAGCGCTGTGTCCCCAGTGGTGCTATATAATAACCTATACATACATACTGAAATCATCGTATTTTATAATGTCCTGCGCTGGTGTCCAAGTGGCGCTATATAAATAAACATATCCATACATACTGTATAATCTGTATTGGTATAATGTACTGGTCTGTGTCCCCAATGGCCTATAGAATAAACATATACATACCTACTGTAGAATCTGTATTGTTATATGTACAGCGCTGTGTCCCCTGTAGCGCTATATAAATAAACATATACATACATACTGTAATAATCTGTATTGTTTAATAATGTCCAGCGCTGTGTACACAATGGCTAGATCAAAAACATATACCTACCTACTGTATAATCGTATTGTTATAATGTGCAGCGCTGTTGTCCCCAAGTGGTGCTATATAAATATACCTATACCTACTGTAAATAATCTGTATTTTATAATGTGGCAGCGCTGTGTCCCCCAAGTGGCGCTATATACATAAACATATACATACTGTATAATCTGTATTGTTTATATTTTGCAGCGCTGTTTCCCCATTGTCTATATAAAAAACTATACTTACTACTGTATAATTGTATTGTTATAATGTACAGCGCTGTGTACCCAAGTGGCGCTATATAAATAAACATATACATACATAACTGTATAATCTGTATGTTAGACTGTACGCGCTCTGCGTCTCCAGTGCGCTATATAAATAAACTTACATACATTACTGTTAATAATCTTTATTGTTATAATGTGCAGCGCTGTGTACCCAAGTGGCCTATATAAAAAATATAAACTACATATACATACCTACTGTAATAAATTAATCCCCTTTTGTTATTGTTAATGTACAGCGCTGTGTACCCAAGGGGCGCTATATAAATATACATATACATACTGTATAATCTGTTTGTTTAAGATGTCCAGCTCTGTGTACCCAAGTGGTGCTATATAAATAAACATATACATACATACTGTATAATCTGTATTGTTATCGATGTACAGCGCTGTGTACCCAAGTGGTGCTATATAAATATACATAATTCATACATACCGGTCTAACGTATTGTTATAATATACAGCGCGTGTGTACCCAGTGGTGCTATATAACTATACATTATACATACATACTGTAATAATCTTATTGTTATAATGTACAGCGCGTTTACCCAGTGGCGCTATATAAATAAACATATACATACATACTGTATAATCTGTATTTTATATGTAGCAATCGCTGTGTCCCCAAGGGGCGCTAATATAAATCAACATATCATACATAATGTAATAATCTGTATGTTTAAATGTCAGCGCTGCGTACCCCAGTGGCGCTATAAATCAACATATACCTACATCCTGTACTAATCTGTAATTGTTTATAATGTACATCGCTGGCGGCACACCACTGGCGCTATATAACTAAACTACACATACATACTGTAAATCTGTATTGTTAGAATGTAGAGCACTGCGTACCAAGTGGCGCTATATAAATAAACATATAAGAATACTGTATAATCTGTATTGTTATAATGTCAGTGCTGTGTACCCAAGTGTGCGCTATATAAATAAACATATACATACATACTGTAATATCTGTATTGTTATAATGTACAAGCGCTGTGTACCAAGTGGCGCTATATAAATAAACATTACATACATCTGTCAAATATCTGTATTGTTATAATGTCAGCGCTGTTTACCCAAGTGGCGCTAATATAAATAAACATATACTAATACTTATAACTGTATTGTTATAATGTACAGCGCTGTGTACCCAAGTGGCCGCTATAATAAGAAACTATACATACATAACTATCTAATCTGTATTGTTATAATTGTACAACAAGCGCAAGTGTACACACTGTGGCGCTGATATCACATAACCATTACATAATCCTGTAATAATCCTGTATTGTTTAATGTACATCGCTGTGTCCAAGGGGCGGCTATACTAAATAACATAATACATACATACTGGTTATCTGTATTTTTATATGTACGCGCTGCGTAACCGCAAGTGGGCGCTATTAATAAACATATACATAACTACTGTATAATCTGTATGTTATAATGTACAGTGCTGGCGCACCCAAGTGGCGCTAGATAATAAACATACACATACCTACTGGTTCATCTGTATTGTTATAATGTAGACACTGCGTACCCAAGTGGCGCGCTTAAATAAACATATAATACTGTATAATCTGTATTTGTTCTAATTACATGCTGTGTACCCAAGTTGGCTATATAAATAAACATAATCATACATACTGTTATAATCTGTATTGTTATAGCATTACAGCGCTGTTACCACACAAGTGCGCATATAAATAAACATTACATACTACTGTATAATCTTATGTTATAAGTCAGCGCGTGGTACCAAGTGGCGCTATATAAATACACATATACCTACATCCTATAAATCTGTTTGTTTATAATGTACGCGCTGTGTAACTAGTGGCGCTAATATAAATAACATTACATACATACTGTATAATCTTATTGTTTATAATGTAAGCGCTGTGTCCCCAAGTGGCGCTATATAAATAACCATATAACATACATACTGTATATCTGTATTGTTATAATGTACAGCGATGTGGTCCCCAGTGGCTTTTATAATAAAACCTCTACATACATCTGTAAATCTGTAATTTTATAATGTACAAGCGCTGTGTAGCCAAGGGCTCTATACATCAACATATCATACATACTGTATAATCTGGTATTGGTTATAATGTACAGCGCTGTGTCCCCAAGTGGCGCTAAATTAAACATTACATACATCTGAATAATCTGTATTTTTAAATGTACAGTTGCTGGTGTCCCCAGTGGCGCTATACTCAATACATATACATACATCTGTATAATCTGTATTGTTATAATGTACAGCGTGCGTACCCAATTGCGCTATATAAACATCTACATATCATACTGTATATCTGTAATTGTTTATAATGTATCAGCGCTGTGTCCCCCAATTGGCGCTATATAAACATATACGTACATACTGTATAATCTGTATTGTTATAATGTACGCGCTGGCGTCCTCCAGGTGGCGCTATTAAATAAACCTAACAACATACTGTATAATCTTTTTTATTGTTATAATTTGCAAGCGTGTGTACCCACGTTGCGCTATATAATATACATCTACATCTGTATTAATCGTATGTTATAATGTACGCGCTGTGTCCCAGTGGTGCTATATAAATATACATATACATACATACTGTATAACTTATTGGTTATAATGTAACAGCGCTTGTTGTCCCCAATTGGTGCTATATACCATTAACATATTCATACATACTTCATAATCTGTATTGTTCTAATGTACAGCGGCATGTGTACCCACGTGTGCTATCTAAAGATACATATACATACAATAACTGGTATAATCTGCTGTATTGTTATAATGTACAGCGCTGTGTCCCCAAGTGGCGCTATATAATAAACAATATACATACATCTGTAATAATCGTATGGTTATAAATGTACAGCGCTGTGTCCCCAAGGGGCCTATATAAATAAACATATACACTTACTACTGTATAATCTGTATTGTTATAATGTACATCGTCTGCGTACCTCGCCAAGTGGCGCTAATAAATACACATTACATACATACTGTATAATCGTATGTATAATGTGTACAGCGTCTGCGCACCCAGTGCGCTATATAATAAACATACCCATACATACTGTATAATCTGTATTGTTTATAATTAAGCACTGCTACCCAAGTGGCTCTATATAAAAAAACATTAAATCTGTATAATCTGTATTGTTATAATGTAACAGTGCTGTGTACCCAAGTGGCGCTATCATAACTAAACATCTACATCCATACTGTATAATAGTTATTGTTATAATTTCAGCCTGCGTACCCAAGTGGCGTCTATATAATAACATATACATACATACTGTAATAATCTGTATTGGTTTATATAGTACAGCGCTGTGTACACCCAATGGGCTATATAAATAAACATATACATACATACTGTATAATCGTATTGTTATAATGTACAGCGCTGTGTACCCAGTGGCGTATATAAATAAACATATGAACATACATACTATATATCTGATTGTTTTTATAAATGTAACAGCGCTTTGTACCCTAGTGGCGCTATATAAATACACATATACATACATACTGTATAATCTGTATTGTTATAATGCATCACGCTGTGTCCCCCAGTGGCGCTATCTAAATAACTCATATACATACAATACTGTATATTCTGTATTGTTATAATGTAACAGCGCTGTGTCCCGAGTGCTCTTTATAAATAAAACATATACAGACATACTGTATAATCTGTATGGTTTATATGTCAAGCGCTGTGGTCCCCCCCCAATTGCGCTATATATCTAAACCTATCATACATACTGTGATAATCTGTTATTGTTAATAATTTAACAGTGCTGTTGTCCCCAAGTGGCGCTATATAACAAACAGATACATACATCTGTATCAATCGGATTGTTATAATGTACACGCGCTTAACCCGTGGTCGCTAGATACATATACATCATACTGTATTATCTTAATTTTATAATGTTCACCGTCTGTTTCCCCCAAGTGGCGCTATATAATAAACCTATACTACATACTGTATAATCTGTATTGTTATAATGTACAGCCGTGCGCACCCACGTGGGCGCTATATATAAACATACACATACATACTGTATCAATCTGTATTGTTATAATGTACAGCGCTGGCAGTACCCCATGGCACTATATAATAAACATATACATACGGTATCATCTGTATTGTTATAATGTAACAGTGCTGTGTACCCAAGTGGCGCTTATATAAATACACATATACATACATACTGTATATCTGTATTGTTAAATGTAATCAGGCGCTGTGTACCCAAGTGGCCGCTATATAAATAAACATCTACATACATACTGTATACTCGGTATTGTATAATGTACACGCTGTTGTACACCAAGTGGGCTATATAAAATAAACATATACATACATACTGTTAAATCTTTATTGTTATAATGTACAGCGCTGTGTCCCCAGTGGCACTATAAATAAACATATACATATATACATACTGTATATCGGTATTGTTTATATGTCACGCTGCTAACCCAAGTGGCGCTATATAAATAAACAAATATACATAACATACTGTATTAATCTGTATTGTAATAATGTAACAGCGCGCGCACCCAAGTGCGCTATATAAATAAACATCACCTACATACTGTATAATTCTGTATTGTTATAATTAGATCGCTGCGTACCCAGTGGCTCTATATAAATAACATATATCTTACTGTATAATCTGTATTGTTATAGAATGGTACAGTGCTTGTGTACCCAAGTGGCGCGATATAATAATATACATACATACTGGTATAATCTGTATTGTTATACTGTCCAGCGCTTGCATACCCAAGTGGCGCTATATAAATAAATATATACATCCTACGTATAATCTTATTGTTATAGATGTACAGCGCTGTGTACCCCAAGTGCGCTATATAATAAACAATATACATACTACTGTATCTTCTGTATTGTTAATAATGTACATCACGGTGTACCCAAGTGGCGGCTATCCTAAATAACCATATACCTACATCTGTATAATCTGTAGTGTTATAATGTACAGCGCTGTGTACCCAAGTGGCGCTATATAAATAAACATATACACCATACTATATAATCTGTATTGTTATAAAGACCGCCTGTGGTACCCTAGTTTGCGCTATATAATAAACATATACATACATACTGTATAATCTGTATTGGTTATAAATGTACGCGCTGTGTCCCAAGTGGCGCTATATAAATTTACCATATACATACATACTGTATATTCTGTATTGTTATAGAAATGCAGCGCTGTGTCCCAAGTGGCTCTTTATAAATAACATATACAACATCCTGTAATACTCTGTATTGTTATATTGTACAGCGCTGCGTACCAACTGGGCGCTATATAAATAAACAATACATACATACTGTATAATCTGTATTGTTATAATGTACGCGCTTGTGTCCCCAATGGGCGCTATATAAATAACCATATCCCTAATACTGTATAATCTTATTGGTTATAAAATGTACAGCGCTTGTCCCCATGGCTCTTTATAAAATAAACATAACATACCATACTGTATAATCTGTATTGTTATAATTGTAACAAGCGCTGTGTACCCAGGTGGCGCTATAATAAAATAAACATATACATACATACCTGTATAATCTGTATTGTTATAAATGTACAGAGCTGTGGCCCCCAAGTGGCTCTTTTTTTTTATAAATCAACATATACATACTACTGTAACTGTATGTTAAAGTACAGCGCTGTGTCCCCAAGTGGGCTCTTTATAAATAAACGATACGTAACATACTGTATATTGTATTGTTATATTGTAGCACGCGGCTGCGTACCCAAGTGGCGCATATAAAACAATACAACTACTGTATAAGCTGTATTGTGATATGTACCCAGCGCTGTGTAACCAAGTGGCGCTATATAAATAAACATATACGTACATACTGTATAAATCTGTAATTGTTATAATGTACAGCGCTGTGTACCCAAAAGTGGTGCTATATAAATAAACTATACGTACTACTGTATACTCTGTATTGTTATAATGTGCGCGCTGCGTCCCCTAGTGCGCTATATAATAAACATTACGTTACACTACTTGTCTAATCTGTAATTGTTATAATGTGCAGCGCTGCGTCCCAAGTGTCGCTATAAATAAATAAACATCTCCGTAGCATACTGTATATCTGTATTGGTTATAATGTTAAAGCGCTGCGTACCCAAGTGGCGCTATATAATAAACATGTCATACATAATGTATATTCTGTATTGTTATAATGTACAAGCGCTCGTACCCAAGTGCGCTTTATAAATAAACAAATACTGATCCTGTACCTAGACAGGAGGTGATGATCTCTTCCTCACTATAGGTGTACTGTATGGACTGGATTACTGATCCTGTACCTAACAGGGGTGATGGTCTCTTCCTCCTATAGGTTGTACTGTATGACTGGATTACTGATCCTGTACCTAGCGGAGGTGATGGATCTCTTCCTCACTATAGGTGTACTGTATGGACTGGATTTACTGATCCTGTACCTAACAGGAGGTGATGGAATCTTCCTCACTATAGGTGTACTGTATGACTGGATTACTGTCCTGTACCTAGACAGGAGGTGATGATCTCTTCCTCACTATAGGTGTACTGTATGGACTGGATTACTGATCCTGTACCTAGACAGGATGATGGATCTCTTCCTCACTATAGGTGTACTGTATGGACTGGATTACAGATCCTGTACCTAGACAGGAGTGATGATCTCTTCCTCACTATAGGTGTACTGTATGGACTGGATTACTGATCCTGCACTAGACAGGAGGGATGATCTCTTCCTCACTATAGGTGTACTGTAGGACTGGATTACTGATCCTGCACCTAGACAGAGGTGATGGATCTCTTCCTCACTTAGGTGTACTGTATGGCTGGATTACTGATCCTGCACCTAGACAGGATGGATGGATCTCTTCCTCACTATAGGTGTACTGTATGGACTGGATTACTGATCCTGCACCTAGACAGGAGGTGATGGATCTCTTCCTCACTATAGGTGTACTGTATGGACTGGATTACTGATCCTGCACCTAGACAGGAGGTGATGGATCTCTTCCTCACTATAGGTGTACTGTATGGACTGGATTACTGATCCTGCACCTAGACAGGAGGTGATGGATCTCTTCCTCACTATAGGTGTACTGTATGGACTGGATTACTGATCCTGACCTAGACAGGAGGTGATGGATCTCTTCCTCACTATAGGTGTACGTTATGGCCTGGATTACTGATCCTGACCTAGACAGGAGGTGATGGACTCTCCTCACTATAGGTGTACTGTATGGACTGGATTACTGATCCTGACCTAGACAGGAGGTGATGGATCTTTCCTCACTATAGGTGTACTGTATGGACTGGATTACTGATCCTGACCTAGACAGGTGATGGATCTCTTCTCACTATAGGTGTACTGTATGGACTGGATTACTGATCCTGTACCTAGACAGGAGTTGATGATCTCTTCCTCACTATAGGTGTACTGTATGGACTGGATTACTGATCCTGCACCTAGACAGGAGGTGATGATCTCTTCCTCACTATAGGTGTACTGTATGGACTGGATTACTGATCCTGCACCTAGACAGGAGGTGATGGATCTCTTCCTCACTATAGGTGTACTGTATGGACTGATTACTGATCCTGCACCTAGACAGGAGGTGATGGATCTCTCTCCTCACTATAGGTGTACTGTATGGACTGGATTACTGACCTGCACCTAACAGGAGGTGAGGATCTCTTCCTCACTATAGGTGTACTGTATGGACTGGATTACTGATCCTGCACCTAACAGGAGTGATGATCTCTTCCTCACTATAGGTGTACTGTATGGACTGGATTACTGATCCTGCACCTGAACAGGAGGTGATGAGATCTCTCCTCACTATAGGTGTACTTATACTGGATTACTGATCCTGACCTAGACAGGAGGTGATGGATCTCTTCCTCACTATAGGTGTACTGTATGGACTGGATTACTGATCCTGACCAGACAGGAGGTGATGATCTCTCCTCACTATAGGTTCGTATGGACTGGATTACTGATCCTGACACCTAGACAGGAGTTGATGATCTCTTCCTACTATAGGTGTACTGTATGGACTGGATTACTGATCCTGCACCTAGAGGGTTGAGATCTCTTCCTCCACTATAGGTGTACTGTATGGACTGGATTACTGATCCTGTACCTAGACAGGAGGTGATGATCTCTTTCCTCACTATAGGTGTACTGTATGGACTGGATTACTATCCTGTACCTAGACAGGAGTTTGATGATCTTTCCTCCCTATAGGTGTCCTTCCCCTTTAGGCGCTTATCGCATCAACTTTCCCCTTTATCGCTTATCTCATCAACTACTAATTTTCAAGCTGTAACGGGCAAGGATGCTCCCTTTTCACTTGTGGCAAGCCCTAGTCACTCTTTTTATATAATTTATATTTTATTACTGAGTCTATCTATGTATTTATACCCCTTGTATACTTTATTGTAATTTATTACTGTACAGCTGGCTGTGTCCCCAAGTGGGCGCTTTATAATAAACTATCATACCATACTTATAATCTGTATTGTTTATATGTACAGCCGCTGCGTACCCAAGTGGCGCTATATATAGGTGTACTGTATGGACTGGATTACTGATCCTGTACCTAGACAGGAGTTGATGATCTTTCCTCACTATAGGTGTACTGTATGGACTGGATTACTGATCCTGTACCTAGACAGGAGTTGATGATCTTTCCTCACTATAGGTGTACTGTATGGACTGGATTACTGATCCTGTACCTAGACAGGAGTTGATGATCTCTTCCTCACTATAGGTGTACTGTATGGACTGGATTACT
>CM033473.1:8699574-8769792 GCA_019447015.1 Hymenochirus boettgeri | reverse complement strand
TACAGTATTACAGCCAATACAATAAAGAATATAGAACAAGGGGGCCCCAAATGACAGCTCTGTCTAGGGCCCAATTTGATGGTAATCCATCTCTGGTCTGAAAATCTCTTCTGGTTTTAATCCTAGCGTTTTTTTTCAAGAAAAAAGGTGAAGGGACATTTTCTAGCTACTAACCCTAAAGGGCATCTATACTGGCAAATGGTATTTTATATTGCCCATTACTGGAAACTATAATCCCTCCCAACCACCACTGTACCATTCAATTGTCAATCAAGTAATCAGAAACTTTACTACTGTAACCAGTGTTGCTGTAGCTGGGATGGTGACAGCGATTTGACGGTTTGGGCTGTTTGCTTGATTTCACAGAAAGTCCCTTTAATATTCAGAAAACCCTATCATCTAATATTAGCTTTATTGTAGTGGTAGATGGGACAGTTAGTATAATAGAAACTACCACTACAGGAAGGGGGAGCTACCAGGGCACAGAATTGACATCATTTAGTTTTACTACAGATGGGACAGAGCTGTGAGAAAATAAAATGTCTAAATAGTCACTTACCATCCTCAGCTTGTCTCTCTAGATGTCTCTTACAGGGCCGTCTCTCCATGGCTTTCTGCAATCGCTCTTCTCTCCTCAGTAGGGTTGTTATTCTTTGTCGGCTTCTTCTTCTCAGCCGAGGTGTAATTTGTCGACTTCTTCTTCTCAGCCGAGGTGTAATTTGGCGGCTTCTTCTTCTCAGCCGAGGTGTAATTTGGCGGCTTCTTCTTCTCAGCCGAGGTGTTATTTGTCGACTTCTTCTCAGCCGAGGTTTTATTTGTCGACTTCTTCTTCTCAGCCGAGATGTTTTTCTTTCTCGGTTTCTTCTTCTTCTTTTTTCTTCTTTAATAGCTTTTTCCAGTAAGATAAACTCACCAAATCGCAAAATCTCACAAGAGCAAAATTGAGCACTCCACCACCAAAAACCACCAAACTCAACTGCCAAGATGACAGTTGGTCATGGTCACATGACCAGTTTCAGGAGCAGAGGATCATGTGATCTGGTCTCCAATGCTTGTACATAAAACCATTACTGGAAATATCCCTTTCCATGTCAGTGTTTTAAAGAAGAGTTTAATAGGAGGGGTAAAAATTTCCCCCTAAAGTTTAATTAACCAATCAGATAATATTGTTTCTTCTACTTAGAAAACATCTAATAATGTGTAATTAGTTGCTGCAGATTAACAGCACAGGTAAAATGTTTCACCTCTTAGGGCATGGCCCCACTGATCGCACCTCCTACCATATATAAAGCTGTAACACAATTTTGGAGCGGTAGGATGTGCGATCTTGTGCGCATGCGCTCCCGACTTTTAGTAAAATGGTGGCGAATGACAATGCAGACGATGTGCATCAAAATCAAATAGCAGGGTAGTGCAGCACAGCGCAGGTAGTGGGACATGGATGTCCATACAATGCACAAAGCAGATGCGATATGAAAGATTGCATTGCACAGATTTTGAACATAGTGGGGCCTAGCCCAATTAAATAAGCCCCTTTATGTTCTGCATCAACTAAGCAAACACAATAAACAACCCAAAGGCACAGTGGTCAGGTATTGCTAGCAGTAACATCAAATTAAACCAGAAAGGGAAAGTTTAAGTATAAAGTGTGAATGTGGATTGAAAGGCTACATTTAGGAGGGAATGTTTGTCTGTGCTGCAGATTTTAAAACTCAATATTGACAATGATGAGGACAATGTAGTTTCCCTTTAAATATGGCTGCCACGTAATTGAAAGGGTAGGTCAGTTGGTGTGTGTCTACCTGTGTCAGCTTGGGGAGTAGGTGTTTTTATGTTTATGAAAACATTTTGGATGATTGAACAAAATTTGTTTTTTGACTATAGTTACCCTTTAAGTTTGTCTGCTATGGGAATGGTTGGGTAGTTCAGTAGGTATGTGCACTATTCCCAATACATATCTAAATATATATTATTACCAATAGATATCTAAATATTTTTTTTTTCTGTACAAACCCATTTATCAGAGTCTGTGCCAATGATTTATCAAGTCTGTGTACAACCATTTATCAGAGTCTGTGTCCAATGATTTTTATCAGTCTGTGTGCCAACATTTATCAGAGTCTGTGCCAATGATGTATCAATCTGTGTACCAACCATTTATCAGAGTCTGTGCCATGATTTTATCAGTCTGTGTACCAGCCATTTATCAGAGGTCTGTGCCAATGATTTTATCAGTCTGTGTGACAAACCATTTATCAGAGTCTGTGCCAATGATTTTATCCAGTCTGTGTGGGGCCAACCATTTATCAGTCTGTGCCAATGATTTTATCAGTCTGTGTACCAGCCATTATCAGAGTCTGTGCCAATGATTTTTCAGTCTGTGTACCAACCATTTATCAGAGTCTGTGCCAATGATTTTATCAATCGTGTACCAACCATTTATCAGAGGTCTGGTCAATGATTTTATCAGTCTGTGTGCCAACCATTATCAGAGTCTGTGCCAATGATTTATCAGTCTGTGTCAAACATTTATCAGAGTCTGTGTCCAATGATTTTCAGGTCTGTGTACCAACCATTTATCAGAGTCTGTGTCAATGATTTATACAATCTGTCGGTGGCCAACCATTTATTCAGAGGTCTGTGCCAATGATTTTATCAGTCTGTGTGCCAACCATTTATCAGAGTCTGTGCCAATGATTTTATCAGTCTGTGTGCCAACCATTTATCAGTCTGTGCCAATGATTTTACCAGTGTATGAGTTCCAACTATTTAGTGTAATATAAATGTAATTGTGTGTGCTAAAGTGTCATATGTGTTCTAAAGTGTGTGTTTAATGTGTGTTCTAGTCTGTGTGTAATGTGTGAGTTGGTGCGTGTTATGGGGGGCCCAGTAATTTATCCAATATGGGGCCCAGAAAAGTCTGATGGCAGCCCTGAGGAGATCCATCACCTCCTGTAGTGTGGCCTCGACCTAAATCTCACTGTCTACACCAGGGATAGACAAACAGTAGCCCTCCAGATATTTTGAAAGCTACAACTCCCAGCATCCCCTTGTTACTTCTGCTTTTTAACTCCTGCTTGGAGTTGCAGGTACACAGAAGGCTATATGCGGTTCCTGTGGGTACTTCGTGGTCTATGCTAAGCAGAAAGCAAACAGTCGATTGAGGTGAACTTCCCCTTTAATGAACAGTCACTGTTAGAGCGATGCTCTCGGCAATCCAGCCCAGCAGCGCTGTGTTCCTTAGGAAGGCATCAGCAGACATTAGTAGCCAAGCACCGAGCCGGTTGGTTTCATTCAGTAGGAAGTTTACGTTGCTCAGCGTTCGACGAGTAATGGCTCGCGGAGCACTTTGATTGGATAGCTGACCGGCAGTGGGCGGTCCTTTCCTTGTTGTCTGGGTGACCCGTACGGTCAGTTCCAGGCTGGGAGTAGAGAGAGCGGAGGGTATGTACTTGGTCTGGGATCCGGCATGGGGGAAGGTGGAGCTGCCTAATGACACATGGCACCTAGTGTGTTCCATTGGGGGCACCAGATAGTTCTAGTGTAATTACAGGTCAAATTGAAGTGTGAGTTCCCCTAAGGAAGCTGGGAGTTGTAGTCAGACAGCTAGTGTACATGGTGAGTGTAGGATTCCTTGTATGTAATGTTCTGACATTTGCATAGAACCTGGCATTAGTGTTATTTTAAGTCAAATTGAAATGTGAGTTCCCCTGGGGATGCTGGGAGTTGTAGTCAGACAGCTAGTGTACATGGTGAGTGTAGGATTCCTGTTATGTAATGTTCTGACATTAGCATAGAACCTGGTGTTAGTGTTATTGCAAGTCAAATTGAAATGTGAGTTCCCCTGGGGATGCTGGGAGTTGTAGTCAGACAGTTAGTGTACATTGTGAGTGTAGGACCCACTGTATGTATTACTCTGACATTAGCATAGAACCTGGTGTTAGAGTTATTGCAGGTCAAATTGAAGTGTGAGTCTGAGCATGGTGGGAGTTGTAGTCAGACAGCTAGTGTACATAGTGAGTGTAGGATCCACTGTATGTAATATTCTGAGATTAGTATAGAAACCGGTGTTAGTGTTATTGCAGGTCAAATTGAAGTGTGGGTTCCCTTGAGTGGGTGTCAGGGGATGCTTGGAGTTGTAGTCAAACAGCTAGTGTACATGGTGAGTGTAGGATTCTCTCTATGTAATGATCTGACATTAGCATAGCACCTGGTACTTTTTATCGGTGTTAGTGTTATTGCAGGTCAAATTAAAGTGTGAGTTCCCTTTGGTCAGGGGATGCTGGGAGTTGTAGTCAGACAGCTAGTGTACATGGTGAGAGTAGGACTACTTGCAGTAATGTTAGTCCGGTTGGTACCATATAAAGTTGACAGAATCCACCATGTGTGACCACACCAGTAGCAGCACATTTTGCTGAAGCTAAACATCAGAGCAATGAACTCAGGGGAATGGTCATTGACCATATCCCTTTGCCAAATAGAGGTGGTGATCGCAATAATATGTTACTTAGGAAAGAGTCCTATTGGATATACCCCTTGGATACAGTACATCCCAAGGGGCTTAATACCAATTTAGATTTGAAATGTTGTAGATTGTCCCCTTATCCTTAGTATATTATAACATCTGTATCTGTAGTATTTTATTGTTGTGTCTGCCATCTTTTTAACATCCTTTAAACATCTTTGAAATGCCTTTTAATATTGTATAAATATTGTTAGTATAGAACTGGGGTAAACTAAAAATAGGTAATGCATTTATAACTTGTCACATGTCACTTTAGATACAAAAAAATTTCAAACACTTTTTATATATTTTTATTACAATATTTACACTTAAAGGGGAACTGTGGTCCAAAAATGACTTTAGGTAAATTGATAGGGATTGCTCCCCTGAGAATTTTTGCAATTTATTTCCATTGTTTATTTTGCATAGTTTTGAAGATATTTACATTTTTGTGTGTGATATGGCAGCAGCATCACCAGGTCCCCCGCATCTGCATCCTGTTTTACTCAGGCAGGCAGATAATTCAATACAAATGGCGTAATAACTCGGGCATATTGCAGTTAAATACAGGGGGGATTATTTACAGAGAGACACTATAGCGTCCTTTACAAAGGGTTAAGTGTGACTTTAAAGGGTCACTATACTCACTCAAATAACTTTCCATTATATGAAACTACAATTTGAGAGAAGTAAAATTGTGCTACTCACATATTTATCTGTGCTTGCTTTGTTATTAAATTATTAATGTTTAGTGAGTGCTCCTAATTCCCCCCACCCCCCTTACTCACTGCCTTCTTGTAGTGTCTGCGACACGTATAAGTTCTGCACAGCCTCACAATAGACCCTGCTCTACTTACACATCTCCCTCCCCCCTGCCTTCTTGGGTGATTATTTTAATTGTTGCAGAAAGTGTGCTGTCAGGCAGGCAAACATCCTAGTAAGAGGGTCAGATATGGGGCACATAATACATTTTCTGCTCCTGGAGTGACAGGTCTGTCCCTGTAAATGCTGTGATTAAAATGATCATTTCTCAGGATCTACAGCCCTGATTTAAAATCTGAAAAAAGTTTTGAAGCAGTGGGATCTTGCGGTATTTAAAGGTATAATTGTTGAAAATTAGATACCCTTCAAAGGGCATGTCCACCCCCCAAACTATAATTAACGGATAGAGGCATGGTAAGTAAAGATCACTTTCTGTGAATAATAGTAATGCGGTTGGGGCTGGGGGAAGGAGCAGTACATTATATAAAAAAGTTTATTAGATGGGTGGACATGCCCTTTAAGAAGGGATTTCTGGGGGCTGTAATTTTGGAATAGCAACACATGCAGGCAGTGAGTGCAAGCCATTTAATAGCGGGGTGTTATGATGTCACGGTAAACTCCAAAAAGGAATGTAGCCAGATCAGCATGTGCAGTATTTATTCATTGCTGTGGCTCTGTAGGTCCATATTTTCACCCTACTGAAAGTGGAGGGTAGGTTGTTAACCTGCAAACGATTAGTCCAGCGTATTCTTTGTAAAGTGTTTTCTAATAGTAAATGTTTGCGCTGCGCAGGGGGGCTGGCAATAGGAATGGAATGAATTACATTATCACTAATTATTCACCTTTAGTGACTACAGGGCTCAGCTACAGAACAATCCCATCTTCTCCTTATAAAACCCACTGAAACTCCCACTGACACCACCTGTCTGTTTGTTCTCTCTTTTAATTACACAATGCAGAGCCCTTAGGGTCTGATGAATCATTGCTGTGTATATCATCCTGACCTATTATTAGGTTACGTTACCTTATTCCAGATTTATTGTGGGCAAAGGAGCAGTTGAGGAATTAATTAAACAGGAAAAATCCTGAATCTGCGAATAATCTCCTTTAATACAGAACTTCCAAATCCATAATCACTGTTCTAGCCCTGCAAGTGACAGACCTTGTCCCGGGGTGCACAGCCTCCAATCCTCTGTTTGGGGCGTCACTTTCAATGACGTAACGCGATAAAACTTAACCCATCAGTTACTAATTACTAATTGATCCACAGATTTTATATCTATCCTATCTATCTATCATCTATCTATCATCTATCTATCTATCATCTATCTATCTATTCTATCTATCATCTATCTATCATCTATCTATTCTATCTATATATCTATTCTATCTATTCTATCTATCATCTATCCTATCTATCTATCTATCTATCCTATTCTATCTATCTATCTATCCTATTCTATCTTTGCTATCTATTTATCTAGCATCTATCTATCTATCTATCTATGCTATCTATCTATCCTATTCTATCTTTGCTATCTATTTATCTTTCTATCATCTATCTGTCATTTATCTATTATCTATCTATCTATCTATCTATCATCTATCTGTCATTTATCTATCTATCTAATCTATTCTATCTATCTATCTATCTATCTATCTATCTATCATCTATCTGTCATCTATCTATCTACCTCTCATCTCTCTATCTATCTACCTCTCATCCATCGATCTACTATCTATCTAGTCATCCCTATCTATCTATCATCTATCTATTCACTATCTATATCGTCTATCATCTGTATAATCCATCTAGCATTCTATCCATCTATCTAACATCTATCTATATCTATCTATTCATCTATCTACTATATCCTATTCTATCTTTGCTATCTATTTATCTATCTATCATCTATCTGTCATCTAGCTACCTATCTATCTATTTATCTATCTGTCATCTATCTATCTACCTCTCATCTATCTATCTACCTCTCATCTCTAGCTAATCTATATCTATCTATCTATCTATCTATCATCTATCTATCATCTATCTATTCATCTATATATCTATCTATCATCTGTATATCCATCTATCATCTATCCATCTATCTAACATCTATCTATCATCTATCTATATCTATCTATCATCTATCTATCTATCCTATTCTATCTTTGCTATCTTATTTATCTTTCTATCATCTATCTGGTGTCATTATCTATCTATCTATCTATCTATCTATCATCTCTCTGTCATTTATTTATCTATCTTATCATATCTGTCATCTACTGTCAAATACTATCTACCTCTCATCTATCTATCTACCTCTCACTATCTATCTATATCTATCTGATCTATCTATCTATCATCTATCTATTCATCTATCTATCTATCTCTATCTATTCATCTATCTATCTATCTATCATCTGTATATCCATCTATCATCGATCCATCTAGCTAAATCTATCTATCATCTATCTATCTATATCATCTATCTACTATATCTATCTATCATCTATCTATCTATATCTATCTATCATCTATCTATCTATATCTATCTATCATCTATCTATCCTATTCTATCTTTGCTATCTATTTATCTATCTATCTATCTATCTATCTGTCATCTATCTATCTACCTCTCATCCATCTATCTATCTATCTATATCTATCTATCTATCTATCATCTATCTATCTATCATCTATCTATTCATCTATATATCTATCTATCATCTGTATATCCATCTATCATCTATCCATCTATCTAACATCTATCTATCTATCATCTATCTATCTATATCTATCTATCTATCTATCCTATTCTATCTTTGCTATCTATTTATCTATCTATCATCTATCTGTCATCTATCTATCTATCTATCTATCTGTCATCTATCTATCTACCTCTCATCTATCTATCTATCTATCAATCATCTATCTATCTATCATCTATCTATCCTATTCTATCTTTGCTATCTATTTATCTATCTATCTATCTATCATCTATCTGTCATCTATCTATCTATTCTATCTATCTATTCTATCTATCTAATCTATTCCATCTATCTAATCTATCCTTGTGCACGTGGTTCAGGTGGTTATAGTTTTTAGATTTGGGGCTGAAAGTGAGGCGCCTTTTACAATTAAGAGTAGGTAAGGGCGTTGCTGGCAGCATGGCAGCAAATATAGTAAATTAAGGCTGTGGCCTTCAGCAGTGAGAATCTTAAGCAGCCCCCTGGGGGATACCCAGCTATACAAACAGTTCTCATTTATACCTAAAAACTAACGGCAAGGGAGCTCGGAGAACATACTAAAATAACTTCAGTGGGATCACGCTGAACCAAATTCTGTATTGAACTGTTCTAGTTAGACATATTCAAGCCCCAATAGTTAGTCCTTCTTGTAACGTAGTAGAATGCACAGTTCAGCGTCCAATACATTTTGAACAAGTTCTCTCTCTCTCTGAGACATGGGAGTCTCTCTTTCCACAGCAGATAATTAAGTTAAAGAGTCTCATGGTGAGTTTGCTGTGACTTGCTAGAGCAAACATTGCCTGGTATTCTGTACTCAGGGCTGGCAGGATTCCAACATGTCATTGTGATAGTCGGATATTTTACCTTGGGGGGGTTGTGTTTGACATTAGGAACCAGACGGTGACTCTAGGATGACACTATTTGAGATGAGCGCAAATTTACTTAATGCATTTGGAAGTTTTGTAAAGGTCAAAGATACACAGTTGGTGTATACCAGGGATGGCTGGACCTATGGCAGGAGACAGTATCATTACTGTAGGAATAGTACATTAGTATTAATATATTTGATAGTACTTCATGTCAAGTAATTAGGAATGACATGGTCACTGACTACTAATCAATGTATAAGAAGCCTCATTGTTTTGTTAAACTAGTTTTCTCTATGACTGTCCCTATAGGTGGCTGAGCACCATGGCATTTTGGAGGTCCTACGCATTCTCTGCGCTGTGTGGTCTACTTGGTACCGTAATTTTGACAGCGGTTGCTCATGATCACGGCCATCCCCCGGTGGAAGAGGGCGGCCACGCAGACACTCGATTTGGAAAGAACGTTGTGCAAGACAAAGAGTCAGTATTGTGATACTGTGTGTGTTCACTCTATATAAGGGATGTTAGATGATTTTACTTGGTCTCCATACACAATCAGTTATTTCTTACTGCATATAATATCTGTGGCTTAATTTATCTGTAGTTGTTTTTTTAAGGAGAGGCCAACTGACTAGGGATATCTGCAATTCCCTGCAAATTATAGATTGCATTTTTAAATACTTTTTTGGGGCACATAAGTTCCCCTTTAAAAATGGATATTTAAAAATGGCTTCTATTTCACAATGGTTTTATAGTGTAAACCAGTATTAGGCCACCAGTAAATCTCCAAATGTTTGACAACTACAGTTTTTAAAACCCAGGAGGAATTTGAAGGTTTTAGGGATGCGTTTTACTTAATTGCAGAAATCCAGGAGGAATTTGAAGGTTTTAGGGATGCGTTTTACTTAATTGCAGAATCCAGAAGGAATTTGAAGGTTTTAGGGATGCGTTTTACTTAATTGTAGAAATCCAGGAGGAATTTGAAGGTTTTATAGATGCGTTTTACTAAATTGTAGAAATCCAGGAGGAATTTGAAGGTTTTAGGGATGCATTTTACTTAATTGTAGAAATCCAGGAGGAATTTGAAGGTTTTAGGGATGCGTTTTACTTCATTGCAGAAATCCAGGAGGAATTTGAAGGTTTTAGGGATGCGTTTTACTAAATTGTAGAAATCTAGGAGCAATTTGAAGGCTTTAGGGATGCGTTTTACTTAATTGCAGAAATCCAGAAGGAATTTGAAAGTTTTAGGGATGCGTTTTACTTAATTGCAGAAATCCAGAAGGAATTTGTAGGTTTTAGGGTTAGGATCGTTTTACTTAATTGCGAAATCCAGGAGGAATTTGTAAGGTTTAGGGATGCGTTTTTACTTAATTTGAGAAAATCCAGGAGAATTTGAAGTTTTAGGGATGCCTTTTCACTTAATTGTGAAATCCAGAGAAGGAATTTGAAAGTTTTTTTTTAGGGATGCGTTTTACTTATTGCAGAAATCCAGAAGAATTTGAAGGTTTTTAGAGATTGCGTTTTACTTAATTGTAGAACCAGAGGAATTTGAAGGTTTTAAGGGATGCGTTTTACTTAATTGTAGAAATCCAGAAGGAATGTGAAGTGTTAGGGATGCGTTTTACTTAATTGCAGAAATCCAGAAGGAATTTTGAAGTTTTAGAGTGGCGTTTTTACTTAATTGCAGAAATCCAGAAGGAATGGAAGTTTGAAGGTTCTCCACATAAATGTTGGTTATAACATATAAATGAAAATAAGTGTTTGGATTACGAGTCTGAAATTACTTTCCTTTAGCAAAAGTTGACTAACCCAAGTGCCTATGCAGTTGCATTACTAGTTTTTACCTTCCCTGACAAGTACTCTCAAACAGCAAAGGGCAGATAGGGATTGTATATTGAAAACATGCAGTGTAAATACAACCAGGTTGTAATGAATGCAGCCCTGACAACTTACATTTACTATAAGCATCCCCAATAATGAGATTGATCTGATCTACTAATATAATCCAATTAACAATAAAGCTTATTATCAAAAAAAATCTGCTAACAAATGCAATGTGTTTCTCTATTGCCCCAGTGCACCACATAGCCAGGACAAAACCAACTTGTAACACCTCATTATAGAGAAAATGAATGGTGGCAACTAAAGAGTTACTATGTTATTTATCATAGTAACTCTTTTAGTTGCCACATTCCCATAGCATGAAGGACATATGTAAAAAGACCTTTCAAATGCGGCAAAAAACCAAATTTATTGCAAGCACTTCTGCACAAGTTTACAGGTATAAAGGACATCTATATGGAAAAAATGTATCTTTAGATATCCTATCCGAACTATCCTCTGCTGTGTGCAGATTGCTTAAAACTAGAATGTTTCATGCAAAATCAAGTGAATTGCATGATGGAAATTCCCTTTTCCAATGCTGCCTCTTAGAGATTACTGAGCATGCTTTGCCCTCATATGAAACATTGATGAGAACAGTTACAGGCAGAAACAAATTACACTAGAAAATGGCTCCTACCTTTAATTTCTAGGACTTCAACAGACATGCAGAGAAGCATAAGAAGCATAAAGCGCTGAGCAGTAAGGTAGGTTTTTAAACACTGCACAGTGGGGCCAGTAGAAGTAGTAGTTTATTAATTTTTGGTTTGGGGTGGGACAGGCCCTTTAATTGTAGAATCCAGAGGAATTTGAAGGTTTTTAGGATGCCTTTTACTTAATTGTAGAAATCCAGAAGGAACTTTGAAGGTTTTAGGGATGCGTTTTACTTAATTGCAGCAAACCAGGATAGGAATTTGAAAGTTTTAGGGAGGGTTTGCGTTTTACTTAATTGCAGAAATCCAGGAGGAATTTGAAAGTTTTAGGGATGCGTTTTACTTAATTGTAGAAATCCAGGGGAATTTGAAGGTTTAGGGATGCGTTTTACTTATTTGAGAAATCCAGGAGGAATTTGAAGGTTTAGGGATGCGTTTTACTTAATTGTAGAAATCCAGGAGGAATTTGAAGGTTTAGGGATGCGTTTTACTTATTGTCGAAATCCAGAAGGAATGTAGGTTTTAGGATGCGTTTTATTAATTGCAGAAATCCAGAAGAATTTGAAGGTTTTAGAGAGATGCGTTTTACTTAATTTAGAAATCCAGGAGGAATTGAAGGTTTATGGGATGCGTTTACTAATTGTAGAAATCCAGGAGGAATTTGAAAGTTTTAGGGATGCGTTTTACTTATGTGCGAAATCCAGAAGGAATTTGAAGGTTTTAGAGATGCGTTTTACTTAATTGTAGAAATCCAGGAGGAATTTGAAGGTTATTAGGGATGCGTTTATTAATTGAGAAATCCAGGAGGAATTTGAAGTTTTAGGGATGCATTTTACTTAATTGTAGAAATCCAGGGGAATTGAGGTTTTAGGGATGCCTTTTACTTAATTGTAGAAATCCAGAAGGAATTTGAAAGTTTTAGGATGCGTTTTACTTAATTGCAGAAATCCAGAAGGAATTTGCAGTTTTGTAGGGATGCGTTTTACTTAATTGTAGAAATCGAGGAAATTTGAAGGTTTTAGGGATGCCTTTTACTTAATTGTAGAAATCCAGAAGGAATTTGAAGGTTTTAGGGATGCTTTTACTTAATTGCAGAAATCCAGAAGGAATTTGAAGGTTTTAGAGATGCGTTTTACTTAATTGTAGAAATCCAGGAGGAATTTGAAGGTATGGGATGCGTTTTACTTAATTGCAGAAATCCAGAGGAATTTGAAAGTTTTAGGGATGCGTTTTACTTAATTGTAGAAATCCAGGAGGAATTTGAAGGTTATAGGGATGCGTTTTACTTAATTGTAGAAATCCAGAGGAATTGAAGGTTATAGGGATGCGTTTTTACTTAATTGTAGAAATCCAGGAGGAATTTGAAGGTTTTAGAGATGCGTTTTACCTAAATTGTAGAAATCCAGGAGGAATTTGAAGGTTTAGGGATGCATTTTACTTAATTGTCGAAATCCAGGAGGAATTTGAAGGTTTTAGGGATGCGTTTACTTCATTGCAGAAATCCAGGAGGAATTTGAAGGTGTTTTAGGGATGCGTTTTACTAAATTGTAGAAAAATCTAGGAGGAATTGAAGGCTTAGGGAGCGTTTTACTTAACTTGCAGAAATCCAGAAGGAATTTGAAAGTTTTAGGATGCAAAAAAAAAACGGATGCGATTTACTTAATTGCAGAAATCCAGAAGGAAATTGTAGGTTTTAGGGATGCGTTTACTTAATTGTAGAATCCAGGAGGAATTTAAGGTTTTGGGATGCCTTTACTTAATTGTAGAAATCAAGAAGGAATTTGAAAGTTTTTAGGATGCGTTTTACTTAATTGCAGAAATCCAGAAGGATTTGGGGGTTTTAGGGATGCGTTTTATTAATTGGAGAACCAGGAGGAATTTGAAGTTTTAGGGATGCCTTTACTTAATGTGATAAATCCAGAAGGAATTGAAAGGTTTTAGGGATGCGTTTTACTTAAGTGAGAATCCAGAAGGAATTTGAAGGTTTGTTTTTTAGGATGCGTTTACTTAAATTGGTAGAAATACAAGGAGGGAATTTGAAGGTTAGGGATGCGTTTTACTTAATTGCAGAAATCCAGGAGGAATTTGAAAGTTTAGGGATGCGTTTTACTAATTGTAGAAATCCAGCGGAATTTGAAGTTTGGATGCGTTTACTTAATTGTAGAAATCCAGAAGGAATTTGAAGGTTTTAGGGATGCGTTTTACTTAATTGTAAATCCAGGAGGAATTTGAAGGTTTTATAGGATGCGTTTTACTAAATTGTAGAAATCCAGGAGGAATTGAAGGTTTAGGGATGCTTTTACTTAATGTAGAAATCCAGGAGGAATTTGAAGGTTTTTTTAGGGATGCGTTTTACTCATTGCAGAAATCCAGGAGGAATTTGAAGGTTTTAGGGATGCGTTTTACTATAATTGTAGAAATTAGGAGAATTTGAAGGTATTAGGGATGCGTTTTACTTAATTGCAGAAATCCAGAAGGAATTTGAAAGTGTTTAGGGATGCGTTTTACTTAATTGCAGAAAATCGAGGAATTTGATAGGTTTAGGGATGCGTTTTACTTAATTGTAGAAATCCAGGAGGAAATATTTGAATGGTTTAGGGATGCTCTTTTACGTAATTGGTAGAAATCCAGAAGGAATTTGAAGGTTTAGGGATGCGTTTTACTTAATTGCAGAAATCCAGGAGGAATTGAAGGTTATAGGGATGCGTTTTACTAATGTGTAGAAATCCAGGAGGAATTTGAAGGTTATAGGGATGCATTTTACTTAATTGTAGAACTACCGGAGGAATTGAAGGTTATAAGGGATGTGCGGTTCTTCAAATTCCTTCTGGATTTCTACAATTAAGTAAAACGCATCCCTAAAACCTTCAAATTCCTCCTGGATTTCTACAATTAAGTAAAACGCATCCCTAAAACCTTCAAATTCCTTCTGGATTTCTACAATTAAGTAAAAGGCATCCCTAAAACCTTCAAATTCCTCCTGGATTTCTACAATTAAGTAAAACGCATCCCTAAAACCTTCAAATTCCTTCTGGATTTCTGCAATTAAGTAAAACGCATCCCTAAAACTTTCAAATTCCTTCTGGATTTCTGCAATTAAGTAAAACGCATCCCTAAAACCTTCAAATTTATGCGTTTTACGTAATTTAAAATCCAGGAGGAATTTGAGGTTTTAGGGATCTGTTTTACTTACTTTGTAGAAATCCGAGAAGTAGATTGAACCAAGTTTTAGGGATGGCGTTTTACTTAATTGAGAAATCCGGAGGAATTTGAGATTTTAGGATGCGTGTTATACTTAAGAATTGCAGAAATTCCGAAGAATTTTGAAAGTTTATCGGGATGCGTTTTTACTTAATGTAGGCAAATCCTATAGGAATTGGAAGGTTTAGGGATCGGCTTTAACTTAATTGAGTATCATACTCAGAGGAATTTGGAGGTTATGTATTGCGTTGTTTACAAATGGCTGAAATCAGAAGGAATTTGAAGGTTTTAGGGATGCGTTTTTAACTTAATTGATGAAATCCAGAAGTTAATTCTGATGTTTTAGGATGCGTTTTAACTATTTGCAAGAAATCCAGAAGGAATTGAAGGTATTAGGTGCGTTTTACTACTTATTGCAGAATCCAGAGAGGAATTTGAAGGTTATAAGGGATGCGTTTACTTACTTGTAGAATCCATGGAGAATTTGAAAGTTTTATGATGCCGTTTTTTTTTAACTTAATTGTCAAAATCCAGGAGGAATTTGTAAGGTTGTAGGAAGATCCGTTTTACTTAATTGTAGAAATCCAAGAATTTGAAGGTTATAGGAGATGCGTTTTACTTCTTGCAGAAATCCACGGTAATACTTTGAAGTTTAGGGATGCGTATTTACTTAGATGTGTAGAAATCCAGGAGGCATTTGAGGTTTTAAGGATGCTTTTTACTTAATTGTAGACAATCCCCAAAGGAATTTGTGAAGGTTTAGGGATTGCGTTTTACTTAATTTGAAATCCAGAGGAATTTGCAGGTTTAGGGCATGCGTTTTACTTATATGTAGACAATCCGGAGGAATTTGGAAGGTTTTAGGGATGCGTGTTAT
Source organism: Hymenochirus boettgeri (assembly GCA_019447015.1). NCBI lineage: Eukaryota > Metazoa > Chordata > Amphibia > Anura > Pipidae > Hymenochirus > Hymenochirus boettgeri. The sequence continues at coordinate 8,754,297 of CM033473.1, read as the reverse complement.
CTAATTGTGAAATCCAGGGGAAGAGTTCGATCGTTATTATTGCAGAACGCAGGGATTTGAAGTTAGGATGCTTTTGACTTAATGTCAGAAATCGCAGAAGGAATTGAAGGTTTTAGGGCGTTTTACTAATTGTAGAAATCCAGAGGAAATTTGAAGGTTATAGGATGCTTTACTTAAATTAGAAATCCAGGAGGAATTTGAAAGGTTTTTAGGGATGCGTTTTACTTATTGAGAAATCCAGAGGAATTTGAAGTTTGGAGCGATGCGTTTTTAACTTATTGTAGAAATCCAGAAGGAATTTTGAAGGTTATAGTGCTTTTACTTACTGTGAGAAATCCAGGAGGAATTGAATTTTGAGTGCGTTTTTACTAATGGTGTGAAACGCAGAGAGGCATTGTGAAGGTTTTAGGGATGGCATTTTTACTTAATTGCGAAATCCAAGGAAATTTGAAGGTTTTAGGGATCTTGTACTTACATTGAGAAATCCGGAGGACATTTTGATGGTTTTTAGGGTATGCGTTTTTTTAAATTGTAGAAATCAGGAGTCAATTTGAAGCTTTAAGGAATGCGTTTTACTATATTGTCAGAAATCCAGTGAAGGAATTTGAAGAGTTATTTAGGATGCGTTTTACTTAATTGAAATCCAAAGGAATTTGAAGTGTTTAGGGATGCGTTTTTACTTAATTTGTAGAAATCCAGGAGGAATTTGCATGTTTTTGGATCGCTTTTCCTTAATTGTAGAAATCCATGGAAGAATTTGAAGTTTTATTTGGATGGCAGTTTTACTTAACTTGTAAGATCCCAGATTTGACGGTTTTAGGATTCGTTTTACTTCAATTGCTAGAACCAGAGGAATTTGAAGGTTTTTAAGGATGCTCTTTTACTAATTGTAGAATCTCGTAGAAGGATATTGCAGCTTTTAGGGGGACGTTTTACTTAATTGGCAGAAATCCAGAAGGAATTTTGAAGTTTTTAGTGAGTGCGTTTTACTTCATTGCTGAAGAAATCCAGAGGAAGTTTGAAGGTTACGGGATCGTTGTACTTATTGCAAGAATCACAGAGGAATTTGGAAGGTTTAAGGAATGCGCGTTTTACTTAAATTGCTAGAAAATCCAGAAGGAATTTGAAGTTTTAGGGGATGCGTTTTACTTAATTGCAGAATCCAGGAGAATTTGAAGGTTTTTAGGGATGCGTTTTACTTAATTGCATAGAAATCCCGGAGGAATTTTGAAAGGTTTATAGGGTGCGTTTTACTAAATTGAGAAATCCAGAGGAATTTGAAGGTTTTAGGGATGCGTTTTACTAAATTGTAGAATTCCAGGAGGATTTGAAAGTTTTAGGGATGCGTTTTACTTAATTGCAGAAATCCAGGAGGAATTTGAAAGTTTAGGGATGCGTTTTATTAATTGTAAAATCCAGAAGGAATTTGTGGTTTAGGGATGCGTTTACTTAATTGGCAGAAATCCAGAAGGAATTTGAAGGTTTTAGGGATGCGTTTTAAACTTATTGTAGAAATCCGAAGAATTTGTAGGTTTTAGGATGGCGTTTTAACTTAGTGTAGAAATCCAGAGGATTTTGTAGGTTTTAGGGATGCGTTTTACTAATTGAGAAATCCAGAGAATTTGAAGTTTTAGGGATGCGTTTTACTTAATTGTAGAAATCCAGGAGGAATTTGAAGGTTAGGAGATGCGTTTTACTTATTGTAGAAATCCAGGGAATTTGAAGGTTTTAGGATGCGTTTTCCTTAATTGCAGAAATCCAGAGGAATTTGAAGGTTTTAGGGATGCCGTTTTACTTAATTGTAGAATCCAGAAGGATTTGAAGGTTTTGGGATGCGTTTTAACTTAATTGAGAAATCCAAAGGAATTTGAAGTTTTAGGGATGCTTTTACTTAATTGTAGAAATCCAGGAGGAATTTGAAGGTTTAGGGATGCGTTTTACTTAATTGAGAATCCAGAAGGAATTTGAAGTTTTAGGGATGCGTTTTACTTAATTGCAGAAATCCATAGAATTTAGGTTTTAGGGAGGCTGTTTTACTTAATTGTAGAAATCCAGAGGAATTTGAAGTTTTAGGGTGGCGTTTTACTTAATTGTAGAAATCCAAAGGAATTTGAAGGTTTAGGGATGCGTTTTACTTAATTGCAGAAATCCAGAGGAATTGAAGGTTTTAGGGATGCGTTTTACTAATTGTAGAAATCCAGGAAGAATTTGAAGGTTTTAGGGATGCTTTTTCTTAATTGTAGAATCCGGAGGAATTTGAGGTTTTATGGATGCGTTTTATTAATTGTAGAAATCCAGGAGGAATTTGAAGGTTTAGGGATGCTTTTTACTAATTGTAGAAATCCAGAGGAATTTGAAGGTTTTAGGGATGCGTGTTACTTAATTGTAGAATCCAGGAGGAATTTGAAGGTTTTAATAGATGCGTTTTACTAATTAGAAATCCAGGAGGAATTTGAAGGTTTTAGGGATGCAGTTTTACTTAATTGTAGAAATCCAGGAAGGAATAGTTTTAGGGATGGCGTTTTAACTTTTCAGAAATCGAGAATTTGAAGTTTAGGGATGCGTTTTTACTCAATTGTAGAAATCTAGGAGAATTTGAAGGCTTTAGGGATGCGTTTTTGACTTAAGTGCAGAAATCCAGAAGGATTTTGAATTTTAGAGGGATGCGTTTTACTTAATTGTAGAAATCCGAAGGAATTGAGTTTTAGGGATGCGTTTTACTTAATTGTAGAATCCAGAGGAATTTGAGGTTTTAGGGATGCGTTTTCTTATTGCTAGAATCCAGAAGGATTTGAGGTTTTAGGATGTTTTACTTAATTGAAATCCGAGGAATTTGAAGGTTTTAGATCTTTTTTACTTAATTGTAGAAATCCAGAGGAATTTGAAGGTTATAGGGATGCGTGTTTACTTAATTGGCAGAAATCCAGGAATTTGAAAGTTTTAGGGATGCTTTAACTTAATTGTAGAAAATCCAGAAGGAATTGAAGTTTAGGGATGCGTTTTTACTTAATTGAGAATCCAGAGGAATTTGAAGGTTTAGGGATGCGTTTTACTTAATTGTAAACATCAGAGGAATTGAAGGTTTAGGGATGCGTTTTACTTAATTGAGAAATCCAAGGAGGAATTTGAAGGTGAGTTTTTAAATGCGTTTTACTTAATTGTAAAAATCCAGAGGAATTGAAGGTTTATAGGGATCGTTTTACTTAATTAGAAATCCAGAGAATTTGAAGAGTTTTAGTGTTCGTTTTACTAAATTGTAGAAATCCAGGAAGGAAATTTGAAGGTGTTTAGGGATGCGTTTAACTTAGATTAGAAATCCAGGAGGAATTGAATGTTTATAGGGATGCGTTTTACTGTAATTTAGAAATCCAGGAGAATTTGAAGTTTTAAGGTATGCGTTTTACTAATTGTAGAAATCCAGGAGGAATTTGAAGTGTTTAGGGATGCTTTTACTTATTTGAGAATCCGAGGAATGAAAGTTTGTAGGTTAGGGATGCGTTTTACTTAATTGTAGAAATCCAGAATGAATTTGCAGTTTTAGGGATGCCTTTACTTAATTGTAGAAATCCGGAGGAATTTGAAGGTTTTAGGGATGCTTTTTACTTATTGCAGAATCCAGAGGAATTTGAAAGTTTAGGATGCGTTTTTTTTGTTACTTATTGCAGAAATCCAGAGGAATTTGAAGGTTATTTGGGATGCGTTTTACTTAATTGTAGAAATCCAGAGGAATTTGAAGTTATAGGGATGCGTTTTACTTAATTGTAGAAATCCAGAGGAATTTGAGGTTTAGGGTGCGTTTTATCTTAATTTTAGAATCCAGAAGGAAATTTGAAGGGTTATAGGATGCGTTTTACTTAATTGTAGAAATCCAGGAGGAATTTGAAAGTTTTATAGGATGCGTTTTACTTAATTGTAGAAATCCAGGAGGAATTTGAAGTTTAGGGATGCGTTTTCATTAATTGTAGAAATCCAGAGGATTGAAGGTTTTAGGGATGCTTTTACTTTAATTGTTCAGAAATCAAGGAGAATTTGAAGGTTTTAGGGATGCGTTTTACTTAATTGTGAAATCCAGGAGGATTTGAAGGTTTAGGGATGCGTTTTACTAATTGTAGAATCCAGGAGGAATTTGAAAGTTTTTAGGGATGCGTTTTTACTTAATTGAGAAATCCGAGGAATTTGATAGTTTTAGGGATGCGTTTACTTAATGTAGAAATCCAGGAGGAATTTGAAGTTTTAGGGATGCTTTTTTACTTAATTGTGAAATCCAGGAGAATTTGAAGTTTTAGGGATGCGTTTTACTAATGTAGAAATCCGGAGGAATTTGAAGGTTTTTAGGATGCGTTTTACTAAATTGTAGAAATCCAAGGAGGAATTTGAAGTTTATGGATGCGTTTTACTTAATTGAGAAATCCAGAGATGTTAAAGTTTAGGGATGGTTTTACTTAATTGAGAAATCAGAGGAATTTGTAGGTTTTGGGATGCGTTTTACTTAATTTGTAGAAATCCATGAGGAATTTGAAGTTTAGGGATGCGTTTTACTTAATTGTAAATCCAGGAAGGAATTTGAAGGTTTAGGATGCTTTTCTTAATTGTATAAATCCCAGGAGGAATTTGAAGGTTATAGGATGCGTTTACTTAATTGTAGAAACCGGAGGAATTTGAGTTTATAGGGGATGCGTTTACTAATTGTCGAATCCAGGAGGAATTTTGAAGGTTTTAGGGATTGCGATTTTACTTAATTGTAGAAATCCAGGAGGATTTGAGGTTTAGTATGCGTTTACTTAATTGCAGAAACCAGGAGAATTGAAGGTTTTAGGGATGCGTTTACTTAAATTGTAGAAACCAGGAGGAATTTGAAGGCTTTAGGGACATGGCGTTTTGTACCTAATTCAGAAATCCAGAAGAAATTTGGAAAGTTTTAGGTGATGGCTTTTACTTAATTGCCAGAATCCAGATAATGCTTTGTAGTTTTAGTGGATTCGTTTTCTTACAAGGGCATGTCCCCCCACACAGACTATTTTTGCTTGTAGTTGTAGGGATCGCTATCTTGTGTACTTTTGCCCATAGACTTTCATTATTTTTTTGGAACAGTTATCAGTATTTTTCATTTTTGTGTTTCTATGGGTGTAGCCGGTATCTCCTGGGTCTTTAGGCGGGGCGCCACCCGGCTACTTTTTCATGCAACCCGGCTGGAAAAATTCTTGAGAGAACACTTGGTGATTTAACAAGAATTTAGAAGTAGGTTTAAAATATGGTGGGCCAGATGAGGTCAGTAAAAACTCGCCGCTAATACTGCCTAGTCCAGAACCCTTTTTTACACCTGCAGATATTTTAGCACCGTTAACTAGCTTTTCCAAGATTCCAAGCACAACAAGGGTTTTGGTGTTGCACACAAATGTGCTTCGTGCTGCATGTTACATGGGTTACGCTGCAGAGTGTTACGAACTACAACTACCCTGCATTCTACAACCAGGAATGCTAGGAGTATAGTTTTCAAACATCTAGTGGGAAACAAAGTAGACATCCCTGACCGTAATAAATAGCATGATGCAGGCACATTTATCCCTACACACCAAATTCCCATCCCGCACACCACCAGGCTGCTTTTCATTGCCACCCCGGATATTATTTCCATTGCACACCGCAGGAGAAAAAAATTCGGGGGGAGAACACTGGCTGTAGAGACAAAAAATTTGCTTTCAGCGCATTACCTCCTATAGTTGGGAGGGTGTGCTGTAGAGTCTATAGAGGTAGTTCCCCCAAAACCCAATCAGAAGGGGGTTTCTTGCATAAATGGTTAACATAGCCCCCTCCCCTCACTTTATTATTAACTCTCCACCAACTAATTGCAGAACTCTGAGCAACTTGGTTTGCAGTAGTGCCACCTGGATTCTGGATTTTACCAATTAACCCATTCCATCCTCTTCTATAGCTCATCAGACCCTACATGATCCGGATTTGTTGGTCTACAATAGCAGTTGATGTCACCGATTGAATCCAGGTTTACCTTCAATGGCTATGGGTTGTGTATATTATAAACGCTATATATATATATATATTATATTATATCCACTAACTATTACCTATATATTACACACACAAGAAAACGCCAAGGATTCCCAGGTCCTGAAATTTTTTGAATGGCACCCAGGCATTTCCTTGCTTTGGAATGGAGTGCTCGATCCCGCCCTGCTGTTTGCATCTATAGAAGACATACCACCACAGTGTTTTACAGAGAGCCTGCCGAATTTATTTACAGACCCGGGTTGGCTTTTACCCCACCTAGCAATTATTCACTCTCAGCCTTGCCTGCAGTGTGTTATCGGCCTCGATGATGCCATCTTTGATTCCACATGTTGCTCCCTTAACGTGTTATAACTACATTCCTCTGAACTTAATTTCTGTGATGAAATTGTGGACCAGATAGTCCACATACATCATAATCTCTGTTCATACATAGATCTCCTGTCGCAATCTTTGTTGTGGACCAGCAACCAAACTCTTTCACTGGAATTATTTTCGTTAATTTAGATACAGAAAGCACCAAATAGTTGAGAACTCCAAATTGCGAAGCCATCGACCTAAAGGCTGCCCATTCAAGCTACCACGGCATAATCACTCCCTCAGCTCTATAACCCCAGTACATGCATCAAACAAAGCTCATTAACATACTCAGACACTGAAACCTGCCCAAAACTGAACTAGCTCTCCTTACTAAATAATTCCCTATTGTAGTGACTCTAAACCCCCCCCATACTTAATTGCAGAAATCCAGAAGGAATTTGTAGGTTTTAGGGATGCATTTTACTTAATTGTAGAAATCCAGGAGGTATTTGAAGGTTTTAGGGATGCGTTTTACTTAATTGTAGAAATCCAGAAGGAATTTGAAGGTTTTAGGGATGCGTTTTACTTAATTGCAGAAATCCAGAAGGAATTTGAAGGTTTTAGGGATGCATTTTACTTAATTGTAGAAATCCAGGAAGAATTTGAAGGTTTTAGGGATGCATTTTTCTTAATTGTAGAAATCCAGGAGGAATTTGAAGGTTTTATAGATGCGTTATACTAAATTGTAGAAATCCAGGAGGAATTTGAAGGTTATAGGGATGCGTTTTACTTAATTGTAGAAATCCAGAAGGAATTTGAAGTTTAAACCATCCCTAAAACTTTCAAATTCCTCCTGGATTTCTTCATTAAGTAAAACGCAATCCCTATACCTCAAATTCCTCCTGTATTCTACATTAAGTAAAGCGCATCCCTATAACCTTCAAATTCTCCTGGATATCTACAATTAAGTAAAACGCATCCCTAAAAACTTTCAAATTCCTCTGGATTTCTACATTAAGTAAACGCATCCCTATAACCTTCAAATTCCTCCTGGATTTCTACAATTAAGTAAAAACGCATCCCTATAACCTTCAAATTCCTCCGATTTCTAACAATTAAGTAAAACGCATCCCTATCCTTCAATTCCCTGGATTTCTACAATTAAGTAAAACGCATCCCTAAACCTTCAAATTCCTCCTGATTTCTACAATTAAGTAAAACGCAATCCCTATAAACCTTCAAATTCCTCCTGGATTTTCTACATTAAGTAAAACGCATCCTAAAACCTTCAAATTCCTTCTGGATTTCTCAATTAAGTAAAACGCATCCCTAAACCAAATTCCCTGGATTTCTACAATTAAGTAAACGCACATCCCTATACCTTCAAATTCCTCCGAGTTCTACAATTAAGTAAAATGCATCCCTAAACCTTCAAATTCCTCCTGGATTTCTACAATTCAGTAAATAACGCATCCCTATAACCTTCAATTCCTCCTGGATTTCTGCAATTAAGTAAAACGCATCCCTAAACCTTCAAATTCCTTCTGGATTTCTACAATTAGTAAAGCATCCCTAAACCTTCAAATATCCTCTGGATTTCTACAATTAAGTAAAACGCATCCCTAAACCTATCAAATTCCTCTGATTTCTGCAATTAAGTAAAACGCATCCCTAAAACTTTCAAATTCCTTCTGGATTTCTGCAATTAAGTAAAACGCATCCTAAACCTCAAATTCTCCTATATTTCTACAATTATAGTAAAACGCATCCTAAAACCTTCAAATTCCTCTGGTTTCTGCAATGAGTAAAACGCATCCCTAAAAAAACCTTCAATTCCTCCTGGATTTCTACATTAAGTAAATGCATCCCTAACACCTTCAATTCCTCCTGGATTTCTACAATTTAGTAAAACGCATCCTATAAAACCTTCAAATTCCTCCTGGATTTCACAATTAATAAAACGCATCCCTAAAACCTTCAAATTCCTCTGGATTTCTACAATTAAGTAAAACGCATCCCAAACCTTCAAATTCCCCTGGATTTCTACAATTAGTAAAACGCATCCCTAAAACTTTCAAATTCCTCCTGGATTTCTGCAATTAAGTAAAACGCATCCCTAACCTTCAAATTCCCTCCTATGTATTTCTACACAATTAAGTAAACGCATCCTAAAACAAACCTTCAAATTCCTTCTGGATTCTGCATTAGTAAAACGCATCCCTAAAACCTTCAAATTCCTTCTGGATTTTCACATTAAGTAAAGGCATCCCTAAAACCTTCAAATTCCTCCTGGTTCTCATTAATAAAACGATCCCTAAAACAAACCCCAAATCCTTCTGGATTTCTGCAATTAAGTAAAACGCATCCTAAAAACTTTCAATTCCTTCTTGATTTCTACAATTAAGTAAAGGCATCCCAAAACCTTCAAATTCCTCCTGGATTCTACAATTAAGTAAACGCATCCCTAAAACCTACAATTTCCTTCTGGATTTCTGCAATTAAGTAAACGCATCCGTTTTTTTTTTGCATCCTAAAACTTTCAAATTCCCTTCTGGATTTCTGCAATTAAGTAAAACGCTCCCTTCAAGCCTTCAAATTCCTCCTAGATTTCTACAATTTAGTAAAACGCATCCCTAAAACACTTCAAATTCCTCCTGGATTTCTGCAATGAAGTAAAACGCATCCCTAAAACCTTCAAATTCCTCCTGGATTTCACAATTAAGTAAAATGCATCCCTAAAACCTTCAAATTCCTCCTGGATTTCTACAATTTAGTAAAACGCATCTCTAAAACCTTCAATTCCTCCTGGATTTCTAAATAAGTAAAAACGCATCCCTATAACCTTCAATTTCCTCTGGATTTCTACAATTAGTAAAACGCATCCCTATAACCTTCAATTCCTCCTGGATTTCTACAATTAAGTAAAACGCATCCCTAAAACTTTCAAATTCCTCTGTGATTTCTGCAATTAAGTAAAACGCATCCCATACACTTCAAATTCCTCCTGGATTTTCTACAATTAAGTAAAACGCATCTCTAAAACCCAAATTCCTTCTGGATTTCTGCAATTAAGTAAAACGCATCCTAAAACCTTCAAATTCCTTCTGGATTTCTACAATTAAGTAAAAGGCATCCCTAAAACCTTCAATTTCCTCGATTTCTACAATTAAGTAAAACGCATCCCAAAAACTGCAAATTCCTTCTGGATTTCTGCAATTAAGTAAAACGCATCCTAAAACTTTCAAATTCCTTCTGGATTTCTACAATTAAGTAAAAGGCATCCCTAAAACCTCAAATTCCTCCTGGATTTCTACAATTAAGTAAAATGCATCCCTAAAACTTTCAAATCCTCCTGGATTTCTCAATTAATAAAACGCATCCCTATAACCTTCAAATTCCTCCTGGGATTTCTACAATTAAGTAAAACGCATCTCTAAAACCTTCAAATTCCTTCTGATTTCGACATAAGTAAAACGCATCCCTAAAACTTTCAAATTCCTCCTGGATTTCTACAATTAGTAAACGCATCCCTATAAACCTTCAATTCCTCCTGATTTCTAAATTAAGTAAAACGCATCTCTCTAAAACCTTCAATTCTTCTGGATTTCTGCAATTAATAAACGCATCCCTAAAACCTACAGATTCCTTCTGGATTTCACAATAAGTAAAACGCATCCCTATAACCTTCAAATTCCTCCTGGATTTCTACAATTAAGTAAAACGCATCCCTATAACCTTCAAATTCCTCCTGGTTTCTACTACAATTAAGTAAAAACGCATCCCTATAACCTTCAAATTCCCCTGGATTTCTACAATTAAGTAAAACGCATCCCTAACTTTCAAATTCCTCCTGGATTTCTGCAATTAAGTAAAACGCACCTCCCTAAAACTTTCAAATTCCTTCCTGGATTTCTGCAATTAAGTAAAACGCATCCCTAAACCCTTCAAATTCCTTCTGGATTTCTACAATTAAGTAAAAGGCATCCTAAAACCTTCAAATTCCTCTGGATTCTACAATTAAAGGGCATGTCCCACCCCAAACCAAAAATTAATAAACTACTACTTCTACTGGCCCCACTGTGCAGTGTTTAAAAACCTACCTTACTGCTCAGCGCTTTATGCTTCTTATGCTTCTCTGCATGTCTGTTGAAGTCCTAGAAATTAAAGGTAGGAGCCATTTTCTAGTGTAATTTGTTTCTGCCTGTAACTGTTCTCATCAATGTTTCATATGAGGGCAAAGCATGCTCAGTAATCTCTAAGAGGCAGCATTGGAAAAGGGAATTTCCATCATGCAATTCACTTGATTTTGCATGAAACATTCTAGTTTTAAGCAATCTGCACACAGCAGAGGATAGTTCGGATAGGATATCTAAAGATACATTTTTTCCATATAGATGTCCTTTATACCTGTAAACTTGTGCAGAAGTGCTTGCAATAAATTTGGTTTTTTGCCGCATTTGAAAGGTCTTTTTACATATGTCCTTCATGCTATGGGAATGTGGCAACTAAAAGAGTTACTATGATAAATAACATAGTAACTCTTTAGTTGCCACCATTCATTTTCTCTATAATGAGGTGTTACAAGTTGGTTTTGTCACTGGCTATGTGGTGCACTGGGGCAATAGAGAAACACATTGCATTTGTTAGCAATTTTTTTTGATAATAAGCTTTATTGTTAATTGGATTATATTAGTAGATCAGATCAATCTCATTATTGGGGATGCTTATAGTAAATGTAAGTTGTCAGGGCTGCATTCATTACAACCTGGTTGTATTTACACTGCATGTTTTCAATATACAATCCCTATCTGCCCTTTGCTGTTTGAGAGTACTTGTCAGGGAAGGTAAAAACTAGTAATGCAACTGCATAGGCACTTGGGTTAGTCAACTTTTGCTAAAGGAAAGTAATTTCAGACTCGTAATCCAAACACTTATTTTCATTTATATGTTATAACCAACATTTATGTGCGTTTTAATAACTTTAGACTCTACTTAATTGCAGAAATCCAGAAGGAATTTGTAGGTTTTAGGGATGCGTTTTACTTAATTGTAGAAATCCAGGAGGAATTTGAAGGTTTTAGGGATGCCTTTTACTTAATTGTAGAAATCCAGAAGGAATTTGAAGGTTTTAGGGATGCGTTTTACTTAATTGCAGAAATCCAGGAGGAATTTGAAGGTTATAGGGATGCGTTTTACTTAATTGTAGAAATCCAGGAGGAATTTGAAGGTTATAGGGATGCATTTTACTTAATTGTAGAAATCCAGGAGGAATTTGAAGGTTATAGGGATGCGTTTTACTTAATTGTAGAAATCCAGAAGGAATCTGTAGGTTTTAGGGATGCGTTTTACTTAATTGCAGAAATCCAGAAGGAATTTGAAGGTTTTAGAGATGCGTTTTACTTAATTGTAGAAATCCAGGAGGAATTTGAAGGTTATAGGGATGCGTTTTACTTAATTGTAGAAATCCAGGAGGAATTTGAAGGTTTTAGGGATGCGTTTTACTTAATTGTAGAAATCCAGGAGGAATTTGAAGGTTTTAGGGATGCGTTTTACTTAATTGCAGAAATCCAGGAGGAATTTGAAAGTTTTAGGGATGCGTTTTACTTAATTGTAGATATCCAGGAGGAATTTGAAGGTTATAGGGATGCGCTTTACTTAATTGTAGAAATCCAGGAGGAATTTGAAGGTTATAGGGATGCGTTTTACTTAATTCTAGTTTTCAAACATTTGTACATCTAGTGGTTACCTGTCCCTGGTGTAGACTCTGGTTAAGTGAAATAGGCCTTAAAGGTATCCGTACCAGTAAAGCCCAAGATATACCTATCAGACAGAAAGCACATTTGTTGTGCAGAACAAAGGGTGTTTATATTTTCTTATAGCATAATGACTCTTCCTAAATTCTTATTTACTAAGAGGGGGGAATAACTGCAGAAAATACTATAAAAAAGGAAAGAACAGAAACACCTGATCTGGCTCAGCATTAAGGTACAAACAGGAGGTAGGGGTGTCTCCTTCCTCCCTAAAATGTATTATTTTTTTTTTTTTGCAGTTTTGTGCCTTCTTAATGCCTATTTAAGATCTAAAATGGCATGTCAACCCTTAAAACCAGAAATTGGTCACATGTCCTTTACCTGCCCCATCCCCAACTGATATATTCAGCATATTATTAACCAGATATTTAAAGGGATAGTTCACTCCCAAGGTGGACTAGGAGGTTAAGGAGCTATGTCTTACCTCCTGGGAACTAAGATTTAAGAAACATTCCTTTTGCGCGATCCACCGAGACCGCTCGGTTAAATCCACGACCGCTTCCTTGTTCTGTCTAACTATAGCGAGCAGTCGGAACCTGTCACTGTGACCGCGGTGGATTGTGTAAAAGGTAAGTTTCTTGAATCTTTGTTCCCGGATCCTGAGCTATTGATTGAAGAACAGAAGGTAAGACATAGCTCCTTAACCTCCTGGGCTTTGATCAATACATTAAAGGAACAGTTCACTTTGGAAGGGAACTATTCCTTTAAGGCTAATTATTCATTTAAGGTTGTAACTACTGACATCATTAACAATGATTGATTGCTGATTTCCCTAGTTCCTCTGCACATGCTCAAGCTAATAAAAAGCTCATTGAGCAGACAAAGTTGTCAGATACCTTTTCCAGGATGGAAAAAAAAGCTTATATTTAATATCTGGTTACTAATACATGTAATAAACTGGTAGAATTAGCAGTTGGGGTTGCGAGCACATACCTGACAAGTCACCCTTTAATACTGATACTCTTCTGCACTTTCCAGCCACATTATGGAACATTTGGAGGGAGTTGTGGAAAAACCAGAAGCAGAGATGTCCCCACAGGAACTACAACTTCACTACTTCAAAATGCACGACTATGACGGCAATAACTTATTAGATGGCCTGGAATTAGCAACTGCTATCTCACACGTACATAGGGTGAGTGTGCGACACAATAAAATAGAACTGACTTCTGGTGAAAATTAGTTTGTTTTAAAAGACAACTATACTGTAAATTACCTTTCTAAAGTACTTGGGGCAGGGCGGTAGGATTGATTATTGTTAGTGTCCTGGGCCTTCCTATATTAAAGGGCATGTCCAGTCAAATAAACGCTTTTGATATAAATGCAGACCAGTTTTGCATTATAATGAAATTCCAAAGATGCCCCTGAAGGGACTTGCCTTTCCCGGTCGCTGACAGCTGCTCTACTTCCTGGTCGCGGCTATCCAATCGCCTTACAGCAGCGACCAAGGAGTAGAGTGGTTGTCAGTGCAGAGGCTCTCTGTTCCTGTTTTTGCTTGAAACAAGAGCAGGGGGCGGCACGGGACAGTTAAATCCCTTCAGGGGCATCTTTGGAATTCTTCATAATGAAAAACTGGGGTTTGGGGGGTGTTTTGCATTTATATCAAAAGTTTTTTTGGGACTGGAAGACTGAAGCAGTTGCGTTCTCATAGAAATGACCAATCTTACCTCCCTACCCTGGTTCTTTTCATTTTATCTGTTTTCTACGCACTATAGTTCTCCTTTAATAAACCATGTAAAGTATAACTGAATGGTAATGTCACTTATATTTATGGGCAAAAAAATCCCTTAATAGGAACGTTTCTTAAAATATCCAGCACCCTGTTTAGCATTTATTATTTTAAAGGGCATGTCCACCTCTTTTGTAACAATTTCCTGTAGTGTAGGGCTCCCTCCCCCAACCGCTCTCTCCTGATCTGTACTTACACTGCCTTGTTCCACCGGCGATCTGACATGGCTTCCTGCAGTACAGAACACCGGTGGAACAGATCGGCTTAGTTTTCTTTGACAAACGAATAGAGCGGTTGGGGGTGGGAGGAGCCCTACACTACAGCAAATGGATTTAACACTAAGGGCACAGGGAACCTAACAGGGATCGTGAGGGAGGAAGGGGGGGAGGGCTGCACTGAGCAAGCCTAAAACCTCTCAGAGGACGTCTTGGTGGAAACATTTTCCTCCCTTGCAGGCTCCTGGTGTTTACTTTCTAGAACTCTGGGCTGACATTACTGGAGAACCATTTGGAGCAGAGGTACGGTAAGGATTTTTAAACTCTACACATTGGGGACAGCAATGTGGGGGATTATAGTTTTGGGGGTGGACATGCCCTTTAAATGTTACTTTCCCTTGTTTCTGCCATTGTTCCTTTTTCTAATAAACTTAACCCTACGGAACAAAATGCCGCCATATTACTGTTGGTTTTGACAACATTAAAAATGTTTTTTTTTTTTGTTTTATTTTCAGTCTGAAGATAATGTCCAGATGTTAAAAGAAGACGAGCTGATTAATTTGATTGACGGTGTTTTAAGAGACGACGATAAGAACAATGATGGATACATTGACTATGCTGAGTTTGCTAAATCCATGGAATAGAGACTGTGAACTTATTGCTATTTCCTTGTCAGCTTGTTCAGTATGGAACCCCAAGGGCAGTCGGATTCCTTTTATAGTATTTTCGCTCACTGTGATATTCTATAAGATAATGTAGCTATGTAACCCAGCAACAACAATATTTCAGGGTTTTAAAGTCACCCCTCAAACCCAAAACTGCAATAGTTTGAATCTGAGAGATGTAAGACCAACCTGAAATGCTGCACAATGTCCTGTTACCCCTCTTCATGTTTCCTGGTTATTCTGGTTAGCAGCTGTCAATCATGCAAATGACATCACAACCAATGTCTGAATGCTTTTCCTTTAGCTGCCTCCTCTGAGCATGTTTAAACTCATAATGAGCTCAGAAAGCTTTCGGGAGGCAGAGGGAAGGGGAAGAAGAACATGATTTGGGTGGGTGATTTACCTATATACAATTTTTTATTTGAGGGGTGGACTTTCCCTTTAAAATAACTACAGTTCTCTGACTTGATCATTTGTTTTTGTGCGTTAGAAATATTTGTAAATGTCTGTCTGATTTCTGTCAGCACAAATAGGTCTATATTGCAGGAAGGAAGAAAAGAATGACTAAGTTCTGAGCTACTGTGTCACTGCCTGTTAGCAGCCGTTTCAGAAGGGAGTGGGGTCAATAGGTTGGGAAATTAGTTTATTAGATTAAAGGGCAACTATACTGAAAAAATAATTTTGCTCATCTTAATCTATAAATATATGTGTAAGTAGCACTTACTCGGAGGTGTGTATTGCATGCCTTCAATCCAGTACCTGTTTTGCTCAGGCTCAGTATTCCTCCTCCCTCTTTTTAACACTTTCCTTTCCACCTAACCTGACTTTCTGTGAAATCAAGCATGCTCAGTAATCACTATGAGTTAGCACATACCAACTGTCAAAACTGCACACAGAATACAGCATACCAACTGTCACTATACCAGCTACAGCAAAACTGCACACAGCAGACAAGTTTATGATAATAAGGCAATTGAATGACAGTCGAAATGTAAGAAAGTTCAGATTGGATATCCAAAGAAATAGGGGGACAGATCAACATAAAAAATTGATACAGTGATAGTTGGGAAGAATTATAGTTTCCAGTTATAGTCAATTTAAAAAACTTTTTTTTCAGTATTGATGCCCTTAAAGCTTTTTTTTTTAAACCTTAGGCAGGGGTCCAGACTAAACATGAGAAACCCATCATGGTTTTTTTTCACATTGTTTCTAAGCAATGTGTTTCCTATTCTTGCCTGTAACATTAAAACCTGTCCACCAGCTACCCAACATGATCTGTTGGTTCCTCCCATAACCATACAAATATGGCTGCCTTTTATTGCAGATAAATTGGGACGAGGGGTTTTGCATGTTTTTATCACCGAACCACAGTGTAGCCTTTAAACCATTTGTTAATCTATTATTGGTCTAGTAGAATAAGATTTTATTTTATTTGTGTCACCCATGGGAGCTCTTTATAACTTATTTTCTTTTGGTATTGTCAATTTAAATAAAATGATGTACCTATGGTATTGATTGTTAAGACCGCTCGTTAGATGATTGGTCCTTTTCTTCCCGGTATTAATACATATTAGTGTTAGAGACAAATAGGTATTATCCTTTTTAAATGTTATCTTTTGCCATTTACAAGCGAGGGCTGTGAAAGAGACAATATTGACTGGCAGTCCAATGTGACTATTTCATGTTTGCTGTTCACTGTGTCATTGCATTACAACTACATCGAAGTTTTATACTCAAAACCAAATTTTGGTCTGAATGTAAATTAAATTCTACTTTTAAAAGGAAAACCAATATCCAGTTTCTTTAGAATGGAAATGTTCCCGTTGGTGGTTGAGAAAATGAGCAGAAACTGCACGAATACTAATTCTGCGTGAATAATAGGCTAGTGATGCGTGGCTCGATTGGGACGTTCGATACTTCCTGATCGATAATCATTGGGGGAGTGAAGATCAACTGAACATAATCATTGTCCAATCAATTAACTGCATGAAATGGATCAATTGAAAGGGGGAACGACAATACATTTTTGACCAATTTGATTATGTAAATTGAAAGATCTCACCCCCTCTATGGCCTTCTAATGGGAGATTCTGTTAACTGCTGCCACATTTTTTCTCCATGCACCCACACATTCTAGTGACCAATTAAATCTAATACACTAAACAGAATCCTAGTGCACATGTAATTCCTTACATGGGCATGTCCCCCTCCAGAATAAAAATCTACCAAACCCCAAGATTGTTATATTAACTTACCTGCTGGGAGTTGTAGGTTTCAAACATCTGGAGGGCCCCAAGTTTGACATCTCTGATCTAGAGGTTTGGGGGGTGGGGAAAGTTAGCATTGATTTTTATTCTGGGGGTGGACATGCCCTATAAATCTCACCAACTTTAATATGAATAAGAACCAATAAGGATTCATAGGACATAATTTAACTAAAGATATTGAACACTGATACTATAATCTGTACAAGGTGCAGCCTTTATTTATAAAGTAGGGGTATTCTGAAATTAGAGGGTTAAATAACACTACCAGTTGGTTAATAACACTCCTCATTCCTTAGAAATGCCTAAAAAACTCCTTTAAGGATACCGGTCCTTAAAAATAAATGTGGTAATGGCAAGATTATTAAATAGCTTTAAAAGTGGGCTAGATAAGTCTCTAAAACTAAAAAACATTGAGAGTTACTGGTATTAATACATATACTGTAGTTCTGGTTGGGACGGGGATACTATATAATATTGAGAATTACTGGTATTAATACATATACTGTAGTTTCTGGTTGGATCGGCGGATAACTATATAATATTGAGAATACTGTATTAACATATAACTGTAGTTTCTGGTGTGGTACGGGATACTATATAATTTGAAATTACTGGTATAATACATTACTGTATTCTGGTTGGTACAGGGATACTATATAATATTGAGAATCTGGTATTAATACATATACTGTAGTCTGGTGTGGTACGGGATACTATTAATTATGAATTACTGGTATTAATACATATACTGTAGTTCTGGTTGGTACGGGATCCATATATATTGAGAATTACTGGAATAACATATACTGAGACTGGTTGGACTGGGGTATAACTATATAATATTGAAATTATGGTATTATACATATACTGTAGTTCTGGTTTGACGGTATACTTAATATTGAGAATTACTGGTATTAACATTAATGTAGTTCTGGTTGGTACGGGGATACTATAATAATGAGAATACTGGTATTAATCATATATGTAGTTCTGGTTGGTACGGGATACTAATAATATTTGAGAATTACTGGTATTAATACATATACTGTAGTTCTGGTGGGTACGGGATACTATATATATTGAGAATTCTGGTATTAATCATATACTGTAGTTCTGGTTGGTACAGGGATACTATAATATTGAGAATACGGGTATTAATACATTACTGTAGTTCTGGTTGGCCGGGATACTATATATATTGGAGAATTACTGGATAATACATATCCTGTATTCTGTCTGGTTGGTACGGGATCCTATTAATATTGAAATTACTGTATAAATACCATATACTGTAGTTTCTGGTTGGTACGGGTACTATATATATTGAGAATTACTGGTATTATATCATATATTGTATATACTGTGTTCGTTGTACTGGGATACTATATAATATTGAGAATTACTGAATATAATCATAACTGTAGTCTGGTTGGTACGGGGATACATATAATTTGAGAATTACTTATTAATACATATACTGTAGTTCTGGTTGTCGTATACTATATAATATAGAGATTATACTATTATACATATACTGTAGTTCTGTTGGTACAGGGATACTATAATAATATTGAGAATTACTGGTATTAAAACATTACTGTAGTTCTGGGTGGGTACAGGGATACTATATAATTAAATAATACTGTGTATTAATACATATACTGTAGTTCTGGTTGTGTACAGGGATACTATATAATATTGAGAATTACTGGTATTAATACTATACTGTAGTTCTGTTTGGTCAGTGGAATCTATAATTTGAGATTATGGTTAATACATATACGTGTTTCGGTTGGTACAGGGATATAATAATATTGATAATTACTGGTTTAATACATATACTGTAGTTCTGGTTGGTACGGGGATACTATTAATATTGAGAATTACTGGTATTAATACATATACTGTAGTTCTGGTTGGTACAGGGAGTACATAATATTGAGAATTACTGGTATTAATACATAAACTGTAGTTCTGGTTGGTACAGGGATACTATAATATTGAGAATTACTGTATTAATACCATTACTGTATTTCTGGTTGGTACAGGATACTACTAATATTGAGAATTATGGTATTAATACATAACTGTAGTTTCTGGTTGGTACAGGGATACTAATAATATTAGAATTACTGGTATTAAACATATACTGTAGTTTCGGTTGTACAGGGTACTATATAATAATATGTGAAATAATACACTGGTATTAAACATATACTGTAGTTTTGGTTGGTACAGGGATACTATATAATTTGAGAATTACTGGTTAATACATATACGTAGTTCTGGTTGGTACAGGGATACTAATAATATTGAATTACTGGTATTATACATATACTGTAGTTCTGGTTGGTACGGGATACTATATAATATTGAGAATTACTGGTTATTAATACTATACTGTAGTTCTGGTGGTACGGGATCTAACAAATATTGAGAATTACTGGTATTAATAACAATACTTAGTTCTGGTTGGTACAGGGATACTAATAATTGAGATTACTTGGTATTAATACATATACTGTGTATTCGGTTGGTACAGGGATACTATATAATATTGAGAATTACTGGTATTAATACATATACTGTAGTTCTGGTTGGTACAGGGATACTATATAATATTGAGAATATTACTGGTATATACATATACTGTAGTTCTGGTTGGTACAGGGATACTATATAATTGAATTACTGGTATTAATACATACTACTGAGTTTTACTTAATTGTAAAATCCAGGAGGAAATTTGAAGGTTTTAGGGATGCGTTTTACTTAATTGCAGAAACCAGGAGGAGATTTGAAGTTTTAGGGATTGGCGTTTTACTTAATTGTCAGAATCCAGGAGGAATTTGAAGGTTTAGGGATGCGTTTTTACTAATGTAGATATCCAGGGTATTGAATTTGGGATGCTCTATTTTGAAGGTATATAGGGATGCGTGTTTCACTTAATTCTATTTTCAAACATTTGTACATCTAGTGGTTACCTGTCCCTGGTGTAGACTCTGGTTAAGTGAAATAGGCCTTAAAGTATCCGTACCAGTAAAAGCCCAAGTATAACTATCAGACAGAAGCACATTTGTTGGCAGAACAAAGGGGTTATATTTTCTTATAGCAAATGACTCTCCTAAATTCTTATTTACTAAGAGGGGGAATAACTGCAGAAAATACTATAAAAGGAGAAGAACAGAAAACACCTGATCTGGCTCAGCATGAAGTCAAACAGGAGGTAGGGGTGTTCTGTTCCTCCCTAAAATGTATTATTTTTTTTTTTTGCAAGTTTGTGCCTTCTTAATGCTATTAAGATCTAAAATGGCATGTAACCCTTAAAACCAGAAATTGGTCACATGTCCTTTACCTCCCCATCCCCAAACTGATATATTCAGCATATTATTAACCAGATATTTAAAGGATAGTTCATCCCAAGGTGGACTAGGAGGTTATGAGCTATGTCTTACCTCCTGGAACTAAGATTTAAGAACATTCCTTTTGCGCGATTCCACCGAGACCGCTCGGTTAATCCACGACGCTTCCTTTGTTCTGTCTAACTAGCGAGCAGTCGGAACCTGTCACTGTGACGCGGTGGATTGTTGTAAAAGTAGTGCTGTTCTTGAATCTTTGTCCCGGATCCTGAGCTATTGATTGAAAACAGAAGGTACGACTAGCTCCTTACCTCCTGGGCTTTGATCAATACATTAAAGGAACAGTTCACTTTGGAAGGAACTATTCCTTTAAGGCTAATTATTCATTTAGGTTGTAACTACTGACATCATTAACAATGATTGATTGCTGATTTCCCTAGTTCCTCTGCCATGCTCAAGCTATAAAAAGCTCATTGAGCAGACAAAGTTGTCAGATACCTTTCCAGGATGGAAAAAAAGCTTATATTTAATTCTGGTTACACTATATGTAAAAAACTGGTTGAATTAGCAGTTGGGGTTGCGAGCACATACCTGACAAGTCACACTTTAATTACTGATATCTACTGCACTTTCCAGCCACATTATGGAACATTTGGAGGGAGTTGTTGGAAAAAACCAGAAAGCAGAGATGTCCCCCACAGGAACTACAACTTCACTACTTCAAATGCACGACTATGACGGCAATAACTTATTAGATGGCCTGGATTAGCAACTGCTATCTTCACAACAGTATACATAGGGTGAGTGTGCGACACAATAAAATAGAACTGACTTCTGGTGAAATTACGTTTGTTTAAAAGAAAACTATACTGTAAATTACCTTTCTAAAGTACTTGGGGCAGGGCGGTAGGATTGATTATGTAGTGTCCTGGGCCTTCCTATATTAAAAGGGCAGTCGTCGTCAAGATAAACGCTTTTGATATAAAAACGAGCAGACCAGTTTTTTGCATTATAATGAAAATTCCAAAGATGCCCCTGAAGGACTTGCCTTTCCCGGTCGCTGACAGCTGCTCTACTTCCTGGTCGCGGCTATCCAATCGCCTTACAGCAGCGACCAAGGAGTAGAGTGGTTGTCAGTGGCAGAGGCTCTCTGTTCCTGTTTTGCTTGAAACAGAAGGGGCGGCACGGGACAGTAATTAAATCCCTTCAGGGGCATCTTTGGACTTCTTCATTAATGAAAAACTGGGGTTTGGGGGGTGTTTTTGCATTTAATCAAAAGTTTTTTTTGGGACTGGAAACTGAAGCATTGCGTTCTCATAGAAAATGACCAATCTTACCTCCCTACCCTGGTGTCTTTTTCATTTTATCTGTTTTCTACGACTATAGTTCTCCTTTAATAAACCCATGTAAAGTATAACGAATGGTAATGTCACTTATATTTATGGGCAAAAAAAATCCCTTATAGGAACGTTTCTTAAAATAGGACCAGCTCCCTGTTTAGCATTTATTATTTAAAGGGCATGTCCACCTCTTTTGTAACAATTTCCTGTAGTGTAGGGCTCCCTCCCCCCAACCGCTCTCTCCTGATCTGTACTTACACTGCCTTGTTTCCACCGGCGATCTGACATGGCTTCCTGCAGTACAGAACACCGGTGGAACAGATCGGCTTAGTTTTCTTTGACAAACGAATAGAGCGGTTGGGGTGGGAGGAGCCCTACACTACAGCAAATGGATTTAACACTAGGGCACAGGGAACCTAACAGGGATCGTGATGAGGAAGGGGGGGAGGCTGCACTGAGCAAGCCTAAAACCTCTCAGAGGACGTCTTGGTGGAAACATTTTTCCTCCTTGCAGGCTCCTGGTGTTTACTTTTCTAGAACTCTGGGCTGACTTACTGGAGAACCATTTGGAGCAGAGGTACGGTAAGGATTTTAAAACTCTACACATTGGGGAACAGCATGTTGGGGGATTATAGTTTTGGGGGTGGACATGCCTTTAAATGTTACTTTCCCTTGTTTCTGCCTCTGTTCCTTTTTCTAATAAACTTACCCTACGGAACAAAATGCCGCCATATTACTGTTGGTTTGACAACATTAAAATGTTTTTTTTTTTTGTTTTATTTCAGTTGAAGATAATGGTCCAGATGTTAAAAGAAGACGAGCTGATTAATTTGATTGACGGTGTTTTTAAAGAGACGACGATAAGAAACAATGATGGATACATTGACTATGCTGAGTTTGTTAAATCCATGAATAGAGACGTGAACTTATTGCTATTTCCTTGTCAGCTTGTTTCATATGGAACCCCAAGGGCAGTCGGATTCCTTTTATAGTATTTTCGCTCACGTGATATTCTATAAGATAATGTAGCTATGTAACCCAAGCAAACAACATATTTCAGGGTTTTAAAGTCACCCCTCAACCCAAAACTGCAATAGTTTGAATCTGAGAGTGTAAGACCAACCTGAAATGCTGCACAATGTCCTGCACTCACCCTCTTCATGTTTTCCTGGTTATTCTGGTTAGCAGCTGTGCAATCATGAAATGACATCACAACCAATGTTGAATGCTTTCTTTGCGGCCTCTCTATGGGGTTCTTAGCATGTTTAAACTCATAATGAGCTCAGAAAGCTTCGGGAGGCAGAGGAAGGGGAAGAAGAACATGATTTGGGGGTGATTTACCTTATACAATTTTTATTTGAGGGGTGGACTTTCCCTTTAAATAACTACAGTTCTCTGACTTGATCATTTGTTTTTGTGCGTTAGAAATATTTGTAAAATGTCTGTCTGATTCTGTGTCAGCACAAATAGTCTATATTGCGGAAGGAAGAAAAGAATGACAAGTTTCTGAGCTACTGTGTCATCTGCCTGTTAGCAGCGCTTTCAGAAGGAGTGGGGTCCAATAGGTTGGGAAATTAGTTATTAGATTAAAGGGCAAACTAATACCTGAAAAAATAATTTTGCTCATCTTAATCTATAAATATATGTGTAAGTAGCACTTACTCGGAGGTGTGTATTGCATGCCTTCAATCAGTACCTGTTTTGCTCAGGCTCAGTATCCTCCTCCCCTCTTTTTAACAACTTTCCTTTCCACCTACCTGACTCTGTGAAACATCAAGCTGCTCAGTAATCACTATGAGTTAGACATACCAACTGTCAAAACTGCACACAGAATACAGCATACCAACTGTCACTTAACCAGCTACAGCAAAACTGACACACGCAGACAAGTTTATGATAATAAGGCAATAATGACAGTCGAATAGAAAAGTTCAGATTGGATATCCAAAGAAATAGGGGGACAGATCAACATAAAAAATTGATACAGTGATAGTTGGGAAGAATTATAGTTTCCAGTTATAGTCAATTAAAAAACTTTTTTTTCAGTATTGATGCCCTTAAGCTTTTTTTTTTAAACCTTAGGCAGGGGTCCAGACTAAACATGAGAACCCATCATGGTTTTTTTTCACATTGTTTCTAGCAATGTGTTTCCTATTCTTGCCTGTAACATTAAAACCTGTCCCACCACTACCACATGATCTGTTGTTCCTCCCATAACCATACAATATATGGGCCTTTTATTGCAGATAATTGGGACGAGGGGTTTTGCATGTTTTTATCACCGAACCACAGTGTAGCCTTTAAAACCATTTGTTAATCTATTATTGGTCTAGTAGAATAAGATTTTATTTTATTTGTGTCACCCATGGGAGCTCTTTAACTTATTTCTTTTGGTATTGTCAATTTAAAAAAATGATGTACCTATGGTATTGATTGTTAAGACCGCTCGTTAGATGATTGGTCCTTTTCTTCCCGGTATTAATACATATTAGTGTTAGAGAACAAATAGGTTATCCTTTTTAAATGTTATCTTTTGCCATTTACAAGCGAGGGCTGTGAAAGAGACAATATTGACTGGCAGTCCAATGTGGACTATTTCATGTTTGCTGTTCACTGTGTCATGCATTACAACACATCGAGAGTTTATACTCAAAACAAATTTTGGTCTGAATTAAATTAATTCACTTTTAAAGGAAAACCAATATCCAGTTTCTTTAGAATGGAATGTTCCCGTTGGTGGTTGAGAAAATGAAGCAAAACTGCACGAATACTAATTCTGCGTGAACATAGGCTAGTGTGCGTGGCTCGATTGGGACGTTCGATACTTCCTGATCGATAATCATTGGGGGAGTGAAGATCCACTGAACATAATCATTGTCCAATCAATTAACTGCATGAAATGGGATCAATTGAAAGGGGGAACAGACAATACATTTTTGACAATTTGATTATGTAAATTGAAAGATCTCACCCCCTCTATGCGCTTCTAATGTGGAGATTCTGTTAACTGCTGCCACATTTTTTTCTCAGCACCACACACATTCTAGTTGACCAATTAAATCTAATACACTAAACAGAATCCTAGTGCACATGTAATTCCTTACATGGCATGTCCCCCTCCAGAATAAAATCTAACAAACCCCAAGATTGTTATATTAACTTACCTGCTGGGAGTTGTAGGTTTCAAACATCTGGAGGCCCCAAGTTTGACATCTCTGATCTAGAGGTTTGGGGGGTGGGAAAGTTAGCATTGAATTTTTATTCTGGGGGTGGGAATGCCCTATAAATCTCACCAACTTTAATATGAATAAGAACCAATAAGGATTATAGGACATAATTTAACTAAAGATATTGAACACTGATACTATAATCTGTACAGGTGCAGCCTTTATTTAAGTAGGGGTATTCTGAAATTAGAGGGTTAATAAACAACTACCAGTTGGTTAATAACACTCCTCATTCCTTAGAAATGCCTAAAAAACTCCTTTAAGGATACCGGTCCTTAAAAATAAATGTGGTAATGGCAAGATTATTAAATAGCTTTAAAAGTGGGCTAGATAAGTCTCTAAAACTAAAAACATTGAGGTTACTGGTATTAATACATATACTGTAGTTCTGGTTGGGACGGGATACTATATAATATTGAGAATTACTGGTATTAATACATATACTGTAGTTCTGTGTTGCTAAAGGGATACTATATAATATTGAGAATTACTGGTATTAATACTATACTGTAGTTCTGGTTGGTACAGGGATACTATATATTGAGGAATCACTGGTATTAATACATATACTGTAGTTCTGGTTGGTACAGGGATACTATATAATATTGAGAATTACTGGTATTAATACATATACTGTAGTCTGGTTGGTACGGGTAACTATAATAATTGAGAATTACTGGTATTAATACATATACTGTAGATCTGGTTGGGACGGGGATACTATAATATTGAGAATTACTGTATTAATACATATACTGTAGTTCTGGTTGGTACGGGGATACTAATAATATGAGAATTACTGGTAATACATATACTGTAGATCTGGTTGGGACGGGATACTATATAATATTGAGAATTACTGGTATAATACTATACTGTAGTTCTGGTTGGACGGGGATACTATATAATATTGAGGGAATCATAGCATTTATTCATGGTGATTATGAACACCCATTGCATGTTAATGTGAATACTTGCCATACATATGGTTCATGGTTACGACAGTTAACGTAGGGCGTTCCAAGCCTTTGCCTATGTCACCAGATAAAATATAAGATATGATTAGATCTCGGGATGAAACATTTATTCATTTAGTTCTACACTTTGTGCTTCTTGGCATCAGAATTAAATGACTGTATTGTCAGCCAGTCAGCTAATCATTTTCATTAAGAAAAAAAAAACCATTGTCCAGGGCGTTTCGTGAATTATTAACCTGCGTTCTCATTCTATGCTGGACGATAGAAACAAGAGTTTCATTGATGCCCGGATCTGGCCGGCTGGTGTCTGGTAGGAACATTGATCTTTACGTGCTGTCCAGACATAGACCGAGTCCCCTTACCTCACCGATGAGGGAATATTTACATTCATTAGTACATATGTTACCGCATTCTTGTTGCTTCTCTTGCCCATAACCTCATATTCGTGTTGTGTGTTTTTTTTGGTTCCAAACGTTAAAGCGGACCAATGTTCATAAAAGTTCACTCTATAACGTTCAAACAAAGGAGGAAGAAAGATGTCTTGGCAGGACCCAAATGCTTTTCGCGAACTACGTCCCAAAATCATATCATGGAAGGAGCCCCTTTAAACATCTATGACCGTGACCTTCTCTCCCCAGCCATATTAATCCAGTCCAAAATCCTTACAGTACCTTTTAAAGATTCAAAAGAAATCTTGGTTTTTAGGTTTCAGTTTCTGTAGGTGTGAACTACGGAGCGCCACATATACCAGTCACCAGAGGGTTGTAATGGGTAATTTCGTGGCTTATAGGCTCATTACAGAATGGGTTGGCTTAGAGGGGGGGGCGGGAGTGAACGGGAAGAAAAAGTTTCGGGATGTCGGAAGAGGGAGGGGGGATAGTCGGAGGGAGGGTACTACAAGGGGGAGCGGTGAGTGAAAGGTGGGGGAGGAGAGGCGGGGTTGAAGGGGGAAGAGAACGAAAGGAAGGAAGGGGGGTTGGAGAGCAAAGGGTGCGTAGGACAGAAGGGGAGGATAAGCCGCGCCACACACGGGACAATTATACAGTGGGAGATAATGAGGGAAGAGACGGAGGGAAGGGGGGGACAGTATAGGAGGAAGTAAGGAGAAGGGATACAGAAGTCCAGATGGATACAATAATGATAGCATCTAGGGGGAGAATGGAGAAAATAGGAAAGGATAGTCGGGGAAGAGGAGGTACTGAGAGGAGGAATAGGGAAGGGCGAATAGGCTTTAAGGAGGGAAGGAGGGAGTATGAAAAGATGATGGAGTAGGAGATAATGTGAGACAGAGAGTTCAGGCATGATGGAGGGAGAAGTATTGGAGAAGAATACTTAGATGAGGTTAGAAAGTAGCGAGGGAAAATGATAAAGAGGGCATAGAGTAGAACAGTAATTATAATATGGTTAATTTATAATAAATAAATAGATGGTAGTATAACACAGAACGGAGAAACATATGGGTGGCGGGCTGTGTACAGGAAGCAAGATGGTGGGTACAATTTGGAGATGAAGGAAAATGGAAGCTTATAGGGAAATAGTGGACCATGTATAGTGTCATTTATATAGGGAATAGTGACATGATATAGTGTCATTTAATATAGGGAGACAGTGACATGATATCGTGTCATTAATAGGTGTAAATGACCATGATATAGTGTCATTTAATATAGGGAATAGTGAACCATGATATAGAATTCCATTTAATTAGATGACGTGATATAGTGTATTAAGGCGCTGAATAGTGTCATTTAATATAGGAATAGTGACACATACTTCATTAGAATAGTATTGATCTGTGTCATTTAATATAGGAAATATGA
Source organism: Hymenochirus boettgeri (assembly GCA_019447015.1). Lineage (NCBI taxonomy): Eukaryota > Metazoa > Chordata > Amphibia > Anura > Pipidae > Hymenochirus > Hymenochirus boettgeri. The sequence continues at coordinate 8,726,564 of CM033473.1, read as the reverse complement.
CCATTGATATAGTGTGCATTAATATACGTGAATGTGACAAGATAGTAGTGTCATTTCAATATGGGAATAGTGACCATGATATAGTGTCATTTAATAATAGGATAGTGACCAGATCAGGAGTGTCATTTAATATAGGGAATAGTGACGATGAATAGTGTCATTTATATAGGGAATAGGATCATGATATAGTGTCAATTATATAGGGAATAGTGACCCATGAATAGTGTTCATTTAATATAGGGAATAGTGCACATGATTAGTGTCATTTAAATAGGGAATAGTGACAGTGATATAGTGTACCCATTTCAATAGGGAATAGTGACCGTGATATAGTTCATTAATATAGGGAATAGACCATGATATGTGTCATTAATTAGGGAATAAGTGATTCATGATATAGTGTATTTAATATAGGGATAGGTGACCATGATGATATAGTGTCTTTATCATATGGGAATAGTGATCATGTATAGTGTCTTTACATAGGGAATAGTGACCATGATTATAGTGTCATTTAATATAGGGAATTAGTGCCCATGATCACCGTGTAGTTTAATATAGGGAACTAGTGACCATGATACAGTCATTTTTAATATAGGGATAAGTGACAGCCTGATATAGTGTCATTTAATAGAGGGAATAGTGACCATGATATAAAGTGGTCCATTTAATATAGGGATAGTGACCATGATACGTGTCAAAATTTTTAATATGGGAAGTAGTGACATGATATAGTGTCATTTAATATAGGGAATAGTGACCATGATATAGTGTACATTTAATATAGGGAAAGTGACCATGATACGGTTGTCATTTAATATAAGAATAGTGACCATATTAGGTGTATTTATAGGTGTACATTTAGTGCCATTAATCAGGGATAGTGGACCATGATATAGTGTCATTAATATAGGGAATAGGACCATGATATAGTGTCATTTAATTATAGGAATCGTGACCATGTATAGCGTCATTAATATAGGATAGTGCCATGATTAGATGCATTTAATTAGGGAATAGACCATGATATAGTGTCCATTATAAATATAAGGGAATAGTGACCATGATATAGTGTCATTTAATATAGGCAAAGGAATATAGTGTCCCTCATTAAGAAACCATGATTAGTCAGATAAGGTATCATTGTTATATTCATTTAAAGGGAATAGTGGACCATGATTATAGGTGTCATTTAAAGGGGAATAGTGACCATGATATAGTGTCATTTAATAGAATAACATTATAGTGTGTATATGGATGGACGCATGATTAGAGTACATTTAGAGATAGGAGATAGTGAGCATGATATAGTGCATTTAATATAGGAACAGTGACCATGATAGTTCATTAAGTGGAATCATTTATAGATCTGTGATTGGAAATAGTGACCATGATATAGTAGTTCCATTTAATATAGGAATGGACCATGATATAGTTGTCATTAAAGCAATATACTGTATGGCATTATAAGGATGACCATGATACGGTGTCATTTAATACTAAGGAATAGTGACGCATGATATAGGGTCTTTATATAGTTGCAAAAACTCAAAGTGCACTGGGTAATTACAAAACTTTATACTCAGAAAGCTTAATTTGTTGTTTAGAGGAAAACACTCCTGCTCATTAGATGGGGGAATTGTTGCGTAGATAAAGATATGACCAGAAGGGACCACCTGTAAAGGTTATTACAATAATTACATTCTCAAAATTTATAACTTTAGGAAACAATTGGTTAAATAAATAGTGTCCACTCCTGCCTGCTTAATGCTCAGGTAAAAGGGAATGGAAAAAAAAAAGTTTTAAAATTTTGAAATCCAAAGGGAAACAAGAACAGACGGCTTACAGGGGAGTACAAAGCTTAATAAAGAGTGGCATTAAGGCAATTAAACTAAGGCTTAAAATTAGAGAAATGACAGCGGATTGCCCAAACAAAGCAAGTCCAACCCAAAATGTTTTTTTTTAAGTATATAACTGGTAAAAGATGAGGACTGAGATGTGGGACCAGTAAATAATGGGGCTGAGTATGGTATGTAGAGGATGCCGAAAAGGCTAATCTGACTTCTAAACCGTTTTTTCCCTTGAGTGTTAATGTTGAAGATTCCTTGCCTTGCAAGTAGGGATTGTAATATGCAGGGTATAAATGAGGAAATTTCAAGCTCTGTATACACTATAGAGAATCCTAGTCCTTATAGCGGGACTGTAATAATATGAAGGGAGAAGAGTGAGGATATTCACTCGTTATCACTATAGGAGAATCCAGTTCCCGATAACGGGGACTGTCATAATATGAGGGTATAAATGAGGAATATTCACTACTGTATTCATATAGAGAATCCTATCCTTAAGCAGGACGTAACAATATGAAAGGGTATAAATGAGTAATATCACTCGATACCTATACAGAACTCCTAGTCCTTATAGAGCGGGGGACTGTAATAGATATGAAGGGGATATAATGAGGAATATTCACTCTGTATTACACTATAACAACGCTAGTCCTTTATGCGGGGGACTGTAAATTATGGAAGGGTATTTAAATGAGGAATTTCACTCTGTATACACTAAGAGAAATCCTCATCCATAAGCGGGGCACTGTATAATACGAAGGGTATAAATGAGGATTCCACTCGGTGACAATATAGAGATCCTAGTCCTTATAGCTGGGGGGGGAGGAGAACTTAATAATATGAAGGGTATAATGAGGATATTTACTCGTATACAACTAAGAGGAATCCTAGTCCTTTCTATTGCGGGACTGTAATATACGAAGGGTATAACATGAGGAATATTCACTCTGTATATCACTAAGATACCCTAGTCCTGTATAGAGGGGACTGTAGATAATATGAAGGGTATAAATGGGGATTTCACTCTGTATAACACTCATAGAGAATCCTCGTCCTATAGCGGGACTGTAATAAATATGAAGGGTATAAATGATGAATATTCACTCTGTATACACTATAGTAATCTTAGTCTTATAGCGGGGACTGTTAATTGAAGGTATAAATGAGGAATATTCCCTCTGTATACACTATAGAGAATCCTAGTCCTTATAGGGGGACTGTATAATATAAGGGTATAACTGAGGAATATTCACATCTGTATACATCATAGAGAATTCCCTAGTCCTTATAGCGGGGACGTGTAATAATATGAAGGGTTTAAAATGAGGAATATTCACCTCTGTATTCACTAAGAGAGAATCCATCCCCTTATGCGGGGACTGTAATAATATGAATGGTATAAATGAGGAATTTCACTCTGTTCACTATAGAGAATCCTAGTCCTTATGCGGGGACTGTAATAAATGAAGGGTATAAAGTAGGAAATTACTCTTAATACACTAAAGAGAATCCTAGGCCTTCACAGCCAAGGTATTGTAATATGCAGGGTAGAAATGAGGAATATTAACTCGTATACTACAAGAGAATCCTAGCCTTATACGGGGACTGTAAATATATGAAGGTTACTAAATGAGGAAATAGTCACTCTGTATACAACTGAGAGAATCTCGTCCTTATCGAGCGGGGCCTGTACTAATATGAAGGGTATAAAATGAGGGATATTCACTCTGTTACATAAAAGAGAATCCTAGTCCTTATAGCCAGGGACGTAATAATATGAAGGGTAATAAATGGGAATATTCCACTCTGTATACACTATAGAGGAATCCTAGTCCTTATAGCAGGACTGTAATATATGAAGGGTATAAATGAGGGATATTCACTCTGTATACACTATAGAGAATCCTAGTCCTTATAGCGGGCACTGTAATAATATGAAGGGTATTAACTGAGGGATATTCACTCTGTAACCACTATAGAGAATCTAGTCCTTATGCAGGACGTAAAATATGAAGGGTTAAAGAGTAATATCACTCTGTATACACTATAGAGAATCCTAGTGCCTATGCGGGGACTGTAATAATAGAATGAGTAAAATGAGGATATTCACTCTGTATCCACTAATAGAGAATCCTAGTCTTATAGCAGGAAGTGTAATAAGATGAAGGGATAATGAGGAATATTTCCTCTGTATGACACTATAGAGAATCCTAGTCCTTATAGCGGGGACCTGAATAATATGAAGGGTATAAATGAGGAATATTCACTCTGTATTACACTATAGAGAAATCCTAGTCCTTATAGCAGGGCGGTATAAGATGAACGGTTAAATGAGGAATATCACTCTGTACACTTAGAGACCTATCCTTATAGCAGGGACTGTAATATATGAGGGTATAATGAGGAATGATTTACTCTGTATACACTATAGAGAGAATCCTAGGTCCTTATAGCAGGGCGTAATAATATGAAGGGTATAAATGAGGGATATTCACTAGCTGTATACACTATAGAGAATCCTAGTCCTTAATAGCAGGGGACTGTATAATACGAAGGTATATAAGAGGAATTCACTTTGATTACACATAGTAGATAATCCTACGTCTTATAGCAGGGACTGTAATAATAGAAGGTATAAATGAGGAATATTCACTCTGTATTCACTAGTAGAGAACCTTCGCGTATAGCGGGACTAATAATATGGGGTAATAATGAGGAATTTCACTTGTATCCACTAAGAGAATCACTAGTGCATTATAGCAGATGGACTGTAAAATATGAAGGGTATAACTGAGGATTATTCACTACTGTATACACTATAGAGAATCCTAGTCCTTTAGCACGGGACTGGAATAATACGAAGGGTATAATGAGGGAATATTCACTCGTATACACAAGAGATCCGGAGCTTATAGCAGGGACTGTAATAATACGGAGGGTATAAATGAGGATATATTCACTCTGTATTCGCTATATATAATCTTATCCTTATAGCAGGGACTGATAAAATATGGAAGGGTATAAATGAGGGATATCACCTTGTATTCACTATAGAGAATCCTATCCTTATAGCAGGGACGTAATAATATGAAGGTATAAAGAGGAATATTCACTCTTGTACACCTAGTAGAGATCATAGGTCCTTATAGCAGGACCTGTAGCATAATTCGAGAGGTATAAGATGAGGAATATCCACTCTGTATACACATAGAAGATCCTAGTCCTTATGGGGGACTGTTAATAACTCTGAATCGGGTATAAATGAGGAATATCACTTGTATTCAATATAGAAATCCTAGTCCTTATACGGGGACGTAATATATGACGGGTAAATGAGGATATTCCACTCTGTATTAACACTATAGAATCCAGTCCTTATACAGGGACTGTATAATATGAAGGGTTATAATGGGGAGAATACTTCATCTCTGTATACCACTATAGAGAACCTAGTCCTAGTAGATCGGGGATGTAATAATATTGAGGGTATAAATTGAGGGATATTCACTCTGTATACACTATAAGAGAATCCCTAGTCCTTATAGCGGGGACGTAACTAATATGAAGGGGTATAACATGGGGATATTCATCTGTATACACCTATCGAGAATCCTAGTCCTTATAGCGGGGACTGTCAATAATGGAAGGGTTATAAATGAGGGAATATTCACTCTGTATGACACTATAGAGGATCCTAGTCCCTTATACGTGGGGACTGTAATCATGAAGGGTATAAATGCGGAATATTCACTCTGTATACCACTATAGAGATTCCTAGTCTTAAGCAGGGCTGTAATAATATGAAGGGTATGAAATGAGGGATAGTTCACTCTATATACACTTAAGAGAATATCACTAGTCCTTATAGCAGGGACTGTAATAATATGACGGGTATAAATGAGGAATATTCACTCTGGTTCACTATAGAGAATCCTAGTCCTTATGAGCGGGACTGTAATAATATGAGGGTAGAAATGAGGAATATTCACTCTGTATACACGGTATATAGAATCCTATCCTTATAGCAGGGACTGTAATAATACGAAGGGTAATAAATGAGGATATTCACTCTGTAATACACTATAGAGAATCCTAGTCCTTATAGCGGGGACTGTAATAATACGAAGGGTATAAATGAGGGATATTCACATCTGTATACACTATAGAGAATCCTAGTCCTTATAGCGGGACTGGTAATTGAGGGTATAAATGGGGATATTCACTCTGTATCACTATAGAGAATCCAAGTCCTTATAGCGGGACTGTAATATATATGAAGGGTATAAATGAGGGATATTCACTCTGTATACACTATAGAGAACCTAGTCCTTATAGCAGGGACTGTAATAATATGATGTATAAATGAGAATATTCACTCTGTATACACTATAGAGAATCCGAGAGTCCTTATACGGGGGACTGTAAGAATATGAGGTATAAATAAGGAAATTCACCCTGGCTACAGAGGATATGGTACATAATTAATTAGATAAATTTAATACATAAAGCCCCAGGACCAGAGGGATAATCCTCGGATTTTAATAGAGCTTAGTTCAGTTCTAGCAAGACCATGTTTCTCATCTTTCAGATTACTTTGGTCTGGGGATGTGCCGCTGGATTGGAAAAAAGAGCCAATGTAATAACCATATTTAATAAAGGTTCCCAGCCTGGTAACTATAGACCCGTAAGCCTAACTCAGTGGTAGGGAAGGTGATGGAAAACTATAATAGTGCAGTCGCATGGATTTTATGGGAAATAGATCATGCCATCATTGGTTTTTATGATGAGTGAGTAAGAAGTTAGATTCAGTGACAGCAATGGATGTGATAATTTGGATTTTGTGAAAGCTTTTGATACTGTGCCATCATAGGGACTAATGTATAAACTGAGGACTGTTGGCCTTGAGAAGCAAACATTTGTTCATGGATACACTGGTTATTGGATCGCAACAGAAGAATGTGTGTTAATCGAGCTACATCTATGTGGGCTAAAGTTCTAAGCGGAGTTCCCAGGGTTCTGTACTGGGGCCGCTTCTGGCTTCTGTTTAATCTGTTTATAAATGACTTAGAAGGGGGCATTGAGAACAAGGTCTCTGTGTTTGCTGATGACACTAAACTATGTAGAGCTTTGGAAACTTCCAATGATGTACAAGTGCTGCAAGCAGACCTAGATAGATTATCACAATGGGCAGCAGAATGGCAGATGGGATTCAATGTTGATAAATGTAAGGTGATGCATTTGGGATTTAATAATCCCTGTGCCCCCTACACCATAAATAACTCGTTGTTAAGTGCATCTGAAATGGAAAAAGATTTGGGGGTTCTGGTAGATAACAGACTTAGCTGTAGCAAACAATGCCAGGTAGCAACGGCTAGAGCTAGCAAGATATTGTCTTGTATAAAGAGGGGAATAGATTCAAGAGAGAAAGATATTATTCTCCCTCTTTACAAGGCACTGGTAAGGCCTCATTTAGAATATGCGGTGCAGTTTTGGAATCTCATATAGAAAAGGGACATCTTGGAAATGGAAGCAGTTCAGAGAAGGGCAACTAAATTAATAAGGGGAATGGAGGGGCTTGAATATGCAGGCAGATTAGACAAGTTAGGGCTGTTTACATTAGAGAAGTGATGTTTGTGTGGGGATACGATCACTTTATATAAATATATTAATGGGCCATGCAATAAACTCTCTGGTGCATTGTTACCTAATAGGTCATATCAGAGGACACGTGGACATCCTTTAAGGTTGGAAGAAAAGAAGTTTGAGGAAATGTATGGGGATACTATATAATATTGAGAATTACTGGTATTAATACATATACTGTAGTTCTGGTTGCTACAGGGATAATATATAATATTGAGAATTACTGGTATTAATACATACACTGTAGTTCTGGTTGGTACGGGATACTATATAATACTGAGAATCACTGGTATTAATACATACACTGTAGTTCTGGTTGGTACGGGATACTATATAATATTGAGAATTACTGGTATTAATACATATACTGTAGTTCTGGTTGGTACAGGGATACTATATAATATTGAGAATTACTGGTATTAATACATACACTGTAGTTCTGGTTGGTACGGGATACTATATAATACTGAGAATTACTGGTATTAATACATACACTGTAGTTCTGGTTGGTACGGGATACATAAATATGAGAATACTGGTATTAATACATATACTGTAGTTCTGGTTGGTACAGGGATACTAATAATATTGAAATTACTGGTATTATACATATACTGTAGTTCTGGGTGGTACGGGGATACTATAAATATTGAGAATTACTGTATTAATACATATACGTAGTTCTGGTTGGTACAGGGATACTACATAATAATTGAGAATTACTGGTATTAATACATATACTGTAGTTCTGGTTGGTACGGGGATACTATATAATATTGAGAATTACTGGTATTAATTCATATACTGTAGTTCTGGTTGGTACAGGGATACTATATAATATTGAGAATTACTGGTATTAATACATATACTGTAGTTCTGGTTGGACGGGGATACTATATAATATTGAGAATTACTGGTATTAATACATATACTGTACTTCTGGTTGGTACAGGGATACTATATAATATTGAGAATTACTGGTATTAATACATATACTGCAGTTCTGGTTGGTATGGGATACTATATAATATTGAGAATTACTGGTATTTATATATATATATATATATACTGTAGTTCTAGTTGGTACGGGGATACTATATAATATTGAGAATTACTAGTATTAATACATATACTGTAGTTCTGGTTGGTACGGGGATACTATATAATTTTGAGAATTACTAGTATTAATACATATACTGTAGTTCTGGTTGATCCTGTGATACTATATAATATTGAGAATTACTAGTATTAATACATATACTGTAGTTCTCGTTGGTACAGGGATACTATATAATATTGAGAATTACTGGTATTAATACATATACTGTAGTTCTGGTTGGTACAGGGATACTATATAATATTGAAAATTACTGGTATTAATACATATACTGTAGTTCTGGTTGGTACAGGGATACTATATAATATTGAGAATTACTGGTATTAATACATATACTGTAGTTCTGGTTGGTACAGGGATTCTATATAATATTGAGAATTACTGGTATTAATACATATACTGTAGTTCTGGTTGGTACAGGGATACTACATAATATTGATAATTACTGGTATTAATACATATACTGTAGTTCTGGTTGGTACGGGGATACTATATAATATTGAGAATTACTGTTATTAATACATATACTGTAGTTCTGGTTGGTACAGGGATACTACATAATATTGAGAATTACTGGTATTAATACATAAACTGTAGTTCTGGTTGGTACAGGGATACAATAATATTGAGAATTACTGTTATTAATACATATACTGTAGTTCTGGTTGGTACAGGGATACTAATAATATTGAGAATTACTGTATTAATACATAAATGTAGTTCTGGTTGGTACAGGGATACTATATAAATTGAGAATACTGGTATTAATACATATACTGTAGTCTGGTTGGTACAGGGATACTACTATAATATGAGAATTACTGTATATACGGTATTAATACTATACTGTAGTTCTGGTGGTACAGGGATACATATAATATGAGAATTACTGGTATTAATAATATACTGTAGTTCTGGTTGGTACAGGGATACTAATAATATTGAAATTACTGGTATTATACATATACTGTAGTTCTGGGTGGTACGGGATACTATAAATATTGAGAATTACTGTGTATTAATACATATACGTAGTTCTGGTTGGTACAGGGATACTAATAATATTGAGAATTACTGGTATTAATACATATATACTGTAGTTCTGGTTGGTACAGGGATACTAATAATATTGAGAATTACTGGTATAATACATATACTGTAGTTCTGGTTGGTACAGGGATACTATATAAATTGAGAATTACGGTATTAATACATATACTGTAGTTCTGGTTGGTACAGGGATACTATATAATATTGAGAATACTGGTATTAATACATATACTGTAGTTCTGGTTGGTACAGGGATACTATATAATATTGAGAATTACTGGTATTAATACATATAATGTAGTTCTGGTTGGTACGGGATACATATAATAATATGAGAATTACTGGTATAATACATATACTGTAGTTCTGGTTGGTACAGGGATACTAATAATATATAATTACTGTGTATTAATACATATAATGTAGTTCTGGTTGGACAGGGAACTATATAATATTGAGAATTACTGGTATTAATACATATACTGGTTCTGGTTGGTACAGGTGATACTATATAATATGAGAATTACTGGTATTAATACATATACTGTAGTTCTGGTTGTAAGGGGTACTTATATATAGGAATTACTGGTATTAATACATATACTGTAGTTCTGGTTGGTACAGGGATACTATATAAATTGAGAATTACTGGTATTAATACATATACTGTAGTTCTGGTTGGTAAGGGATACTAATAATATTGATTACTGGTATTAATACATATACTGTAGTTCTGGTTGGTACAGGGATACTATAATATTGAGAATTACTGTTATTAATACATATACTGTAGTTGGTTGGTTTACAGGGATACTAAATATTGAGAATTACTGGTATTAATACATAAACTGTAGTTCTGGTTGGTACAGGGATACAATAATATTGAGATACTGGTATTAATACATATACTGTAGTTCTGGTTGGTACAGGGATACTATATAATATTGAGAATACTGTATTAATACAATACTGTAGTTCTGGTTGGTACAGGGATACTATAATATTGAGAATTACTGGTATTAATACATACGTTAGTTCTGGTTGGTACAGGGATACTATATAATATTGAGAATTACTGGTATTAATACATATACTGTAGTTCTGGTTGGTACAGGGATACTATATAATGATAATTACTGTTATTAATACATATAATGTAGTTCTGGTTGGTACAGGGATACTATATAATATTCAGAATTACTGGTATTAATACATATACTGTAATTCTGGTTGGTACAGGGATACTATATAATATTCAGAATTACTGGTATTAATACATATACTGTAGTTCTGGTTTGTAAGGGTCGAATACCGGGTAACTTCAGGTCCAATACAGGTAATACTGTATATTAGTCCAATACAGGGAATACTGTATATAGGTCCATACAGGTACATACAGGTCCAATACAGGGTAATATACAGGTCCCAATACAGGGAATACTGTAATAGGTCCAATAAATAACATTCAGGTCAAAAGTAATACTGTAGATAGGTACTCAATACCGGAATACTGTATTAGGACCAATACAGGTAACAATACAGGTCCCATACAGAAATTTACAGGTCCAATACAGGGAATACTGTATATAGTCCATACAGGTAAATACAGTCCAATACAGGTAATATACACGGTCCAATTACATGTAACATTCAGTCAATCAGGTAATACTGTATTAGGTCAATACAGGTATACACGGGTCCAATACAGGTAATACACAGATCCAATACAGGTAATACACAGGTCCAATAACAGTAATAAACAAGGTTCCAATACAGGTTAATACACGGCCAATACAGTAAATACTGTATATAGGTCTAATACAGGTAAACATTCAGGTCCAATAAACAGTACTACTGTTATACTAGGTCAATACAGGTAATACTGTATTGTCCAATTACAGGTAACATACAGGTACCCATACAGGTAATACTACAGGTCCAATACAACGGTAATACTGATATAGGCCAATATAGGTAACATTCAGGTCATACAGGTAAATGTAATATATGTCCATACAAAGTAATAACTGTTATAGGACCCATACAGAGTAAATACAGTCCAATACAGGTATATACAGGTCCAATACGTAATACTATATAATATAAGGTCCAATACAGGTAATACTGTATATAGGTCCAATACAGGTAACATACAGGTCCAATACATGTACTAATACATAACGTATACTATATATAGGTTCCAATACAGGTAACATACAGGTCCAATACAGGTAACATATATAGGTCGAAATACAGGTAACTGTATATAGGTCCATACAGGTAACATAACAGGTCCAATACAGGTAATATACAGGTCCAATTACAGTAAATACTGTATATAGTGTCCAATACAGGTAATATACAGGTCCATACAGGTAATACTGTCTATCGGGCCAATACAGGTAACATATACAGTCCAATATCAGGTCAATACTGTAATATAGGTCCAATACAGGTAACATTCAGGTCCAATACAGGTACTACTGTATATAGGCCGAATACCGGTAATTACAGGTCCAATAACAGGTAATACTGTGATAGGTCCAATACAGGTAATATACAGTTCCAATACAGGTAATACTGTATATAGGTCCAATACAGGTAACATACAGGTCCCATCGTAATACGTATATAGGTCCATACCGGTAACTATACTAGTCCAATACAGGTATACTGTATTAGGTCCAATACAGGTAACATTCAGGTCCAAACGCGTTAATACTGTATATAGGTCCAATACAGTAATACTGTATATGGTACCAATACAGTAACATACAGTCCAATACAGGTAATATACAGGTCCAATACGGTAATACTATGTATAGTCCAATACAGGTAATACTGTATATAGGTCCAATACAGGTAACAATACAGGTCCAATACAGGTAAGATTCAAGGTCCAATCAACGGTAATACTGTATATGTAGGTCCAATACCGGTAAACATACAGGTTCAATACAAGTAAGTAACTGTATATAGGTCTAATACAGGTAACATTCAGTCCAATAACAGGTAATATGTAAAAGGTCTAATACAGGTACCTTCAGGTCCATACAGGTAATACTGTATATAGGTCCAATACAGTAACATACAGGTCAATACCGGTACAATAGGTCCAATACAGGTAATACTGGTATATAGTCCAATCAGGTAACATACAGGTCAATACAGGTAACTATATCCAATACAGGTAATACTGTATATAGGTCCATACAGGTAACATACAGTTCCACTACAGGTAATCACTGGTATATACAGGTAACTATACAGGTCTCCTACGTAATACTGTTATAGGTTCCAATACTCGTAACATTCAGGTCCAAATCGGTAATACTGGTATATAGGTTCCAATACAGGTAATCATACAGGTCAATACAGGTAATACTGTGTAATAGGTCCAATACAGGTAATATAACAGGTCCAATACAGGTAATACTGTATATAGGTCCATACGGTAACATACAGGTCCAATCAGGTAATTACACTCCAATACAGGTACATTCAGGTCCAATACCGGTAATACTGTATAAGGTCCAATTACGGTAATACACAGGTCCAACTACATAACATAAGGTCCCAATAACAGTAAATCAGATCCAATAAGGGTAATACACAGGCCAATACAGGGATACACCGTCCAATAAAGGTATTAGTATATAGGTCTAATACAGGTAACATTCAGGTCCAATACAGGTATACGTATTAGTCCAATCAAGGTAATACTGTATATGGTCCAATACAGGTACATCACGGTCCAATACAGTATATATACAGGTCAGCCATACAGGTACTACTGTATATAGGTCCAACTAAAGGTCCATTTCAGGTCCAATCAAGGTAATACTGTATATAGGTCCATATACAGGTAATACTGTTAGATAGGACCAATACAGGTAACATACAGTCAATACGGTATATACAGGTCAAATACAGGTATACTATGTATAGGTCCAATCAGGTAATACTGTATATAGGTCCAATACAGGGTAACATACAGGTCCAATACAGGTACATCTTCAGGTCCAATACCGGTAATACTGTATATAGGTCCAATACAGGTAACATACAGGTCCAATACAGTAACTGTATATAGGTCTAATACAGGTAACATTCAGGTCCAATACAGGTAATACTGTATAAAGGTCTAATACAGGTAACATTCAGGTCCAATACAGGTAATACTGTATATAGGTCCAATACAGGTAACATACAGGTCCAATACAGGTAACATATAGGTCCAATACAGGTAATACTGTATAAAGGTCCAATACAGGTAACATACAGGTCCCAATACAGGTAAATATAGGTCCAATACTATATGGTATATAGGTCCAATACAGGTAACATACAGGTCCAATACAGGTAATATACAGGTCCAATACAGGTAAAACTATATATAGGTCCAATACAGGTAATACTGTATATAGCTCCAATACAGGTAACATACAGGTCCAATACAGGTAATACTGTATATAGGTCCAATACAGGTAACATACAGGTCCAATACAGGTAATATACAGGTCCAATACAGGCATATAGGTCCAATACAGGTATTGTATATAGGGTCCAACAGGTAACATTCAGGCAATACGGTAATATCAGGTCCAATACAGGTAATCTATATAAGGTCCAATCCAGGTAAACATACAGTATCCATAAGGTAAACTATAGGTACGGAATACAGGTAAAACTGTATATTAGGTCCAATACAGGTAATCATACAGTCCACTACATGTAATATACGGTCCATACAGGTAATACTGTATTTAATAGGTCTCATATCATGTCAATATACAGGTCCAATACAGGTAACTGTGTATAGGTCCAATACAGGTAATATACGGTCCAATACAGGTAATACTGTATATAGGTCCAATACAGGTAACATTCAGGTCCAATAAAGGTAATACTGTATATAGGTCCAATACAGGTAATATACAGGTCCAATACAGGTAATACTGTGTATAGGCCAATACAGGTAATATACAGGTCCAATACAGGTAATACTGTATTAGGGTCCAATAACAGGTCAACAGTTCGGGTCCAATACAAAGGTTAAATACTGTATATAGGTCCAATACAGTAATATACAGGTCCAATACAGGTAATACTGTATAAGGTCCATACAGTAACATCAGGTCCAATACAGGTAATACTGTTATAGTCCAATACAGGTATAATTACGTATATAGGACCAATCCAGGTACTACAGGTCCAATACAGGTAATATACGGTCATACGGTATCTATGTATATAGGTCCAATACAGGTAATACTGTATATAGGTCCAATACAGGTAACATACAGGTCCAATACAGGTAACATTCAGGTCCAATACAGGTAATACCTGTATATAGGTCACACGGTACTACAGTCCAATACAGGTAATACTGTTATAGGTCTAATACAGGTAACATTCAGGTCCATACGGTAATACTGTATATAGTCTCCAATACAGGTAACATCAGGTCCAATACAGGTAATACTGTATATAGGTCCAATACAGGTAACATACAGGTCCAATACAGGTAAACTATAGGTCCAATACAGGTAATACTGTATATAGGTCCAATACAGGTAACATACAGGTCCAATACAGGTAACATATAGGTCCAATACAGGTAATACTGTATATAGGTCCAATACAGGTAACATACAGGTCCAATACAGGTAATATACAGGTCCATACAGGTAATACTATATATGTTCAATCCAGGTAATACTGTAATAAGGTCCAATAACAGGTAACTATACAGGTCCAATAAGGTAATACTGTATATAAGGTCCAATACAGGTAATACTGTATATAGGTCCATCAGGTAACTAACAGGTCCAATACGTATATACAGGTCCAATACAGGTAACATATAGGTCCAATACGATAATACTGTAATATAGGTCCATACAGGTAACATTTCAGGTCAATACAGGTAATAACAGTCATACAGGTCTACTATATTAGTCCAACAGGTACATCACCAATACAGGTAACATATAGGTCGAATACAGGTAATACTGTATATAGGTCCAATACAGGTAATATACAGGTCCAATACAGGTAATACTGTATATAGGTCCAATACAGGTAATATACAGGTCCAATACAGGCAATACTGTGTATAGGTCCAATACAGGTAATATACGGTTCCAATACAGGTAATATCTAGTATATAGGTCAATACAGGTAACTAGGTCCAATACAGGTAATACTGTATATAGCATCAGGTCCAATATCAGGTCAACAGGTAATACGTTGTAATACAGGTCAATACGGTAATACAGGTCCAATACAGGTAATACTGATATAGGTCCTAATACAGGTACATACTAGGTCCAATACAGGTAATATACAGTCCATACAGGTACATAGGTCAATACAGAATACTGTATATAGGTCCAATACAGGTAATACTACATTCCATACAGGGTACATACAGTCCAATACAGGTAATACAGTCCATAACAGGTATACAAGGTCAATACCGGTAATACAGCAGTTCCAATAGGTAATACTGTATATAGGTCTAATACAGGTAAATATCAGGTCCAATACAGGTAATACTGTATATTAGCTCCAAGACCTGTAATCACTTCAGATAGGTCCATACAGGTACATCAGGTCCAATACACAGGTCTAAGATACAGTCAATACAGTAATACTGGTATATAGGTCAAAAGGTAATATCAGGTCCAATACACGGTAATACTGTATATGTTCCAATACAGGTAATAATGTAACTTAGACCATACATTAAAACATACAGTCCAATACAGTAATATACAGGTCCAATACGGTAATACTATGTATACGGTCCAATACGGTAATACTTTATATAGGTCAATACAGGTACCATACAGGTCCATACAGGTAATATCAAGGTCCAATACAGGTAATATACTGTATATAGGGTCCAATACAGGTAACATACAGGTCCAGCAATACAGTAATACTGTATATAGGTCAATAACAGGTAACATTCAGGTCCAATACGTATACTGTAATAGAGTCTTAATACAGGTAACATCAGGTCCAATACAGGTAATATGTAAATACGGTCTCAATACAGGTAACATACAGGTCCAATACAGGTAAACTATAGGTCCAATACATCGGTAATATGACAGGTCCAATACGGACATACATGTCCATACATACCATATAGTCCATCAGGTAATACTGTTAATATAGGGTCTAATACAGGTAACATACAGGTCCAATACAGGTAATAGAAGGTCCAATACAGGTAAACATATTAGGTCCAATCCAGGTAATACTGATATAGGGTCCAATACAGGTCAATACAGGAACTATAAACGGTCCAATACATAACTCTAGCATACATGGTACATATAGGTGCCAATACGTAATACTGTATATAGGTCCATACAGGTAACATACAGGTCCAATACAGGGTAAATAACAGGTCCAATACAGGTATACATATAGGTCCAATAAAGGTAATACTGTATATATGTCCATAACGGTAACATTCCAGGTCCAATACAGGTAACTATACAGGTCCAATACAGGTAAATGTTATCAGGTCCAAATACAGGTAACCAATCACAGGTCAATACAGGTAACAATATAGGTCAATCCGGTTAATACTGTATATAGGTCCATACAGGTAACATCAGGTCCAATACAGGTAATTACAGGTCCAATACAGGTATACTGTATATAGGTCCAATACAGGTAATATACAGGTCC
Organism: Hymenochirus boettgeri; assembly: GCA_019447015.1. NCBI lineage: Eukaryota > Metazoa > Chordata > Amphibia > Anura > Pipidae > Hymenochirus > Hymenochirus boettgeri. Next base: position 8,709,194 of record CM033473.1, on the reverse strand, counting down.
AATACAGGTAATACTGTGTATAGGTCCAATACAGGTAATATACAGGTCCAATACAGGTAATACTGTATATAGGTCCAATACAGGTAACACTTCAGGTCCAATACGGTAATACTGTATATAGGTCCAATACAAGGTAATACTGTATATAGGACCAATACAGGTAACATACAGGTCCAATACAGTAATATACAGTTCCCAATAAGAGTAATACTATTAATACGTCCCATACAGGTAATCGATATAGGTCCAATACAGGTAATACAGGTCCAAATACAGGTAACTTCAGGTCCAATACAGGTAATACTGGTATATAGGTCCAATACAGGTAACATCCAGGTCCAATCACAGTAATATGTATATAGGTCCTAATACAGGTAACTTCCAGGTCCAATACAGGTAAATACTGGTATAAAGGTCTAATAAAGGTAACATCAGGTCCAATACGGTAATCGTATATAGGTTCCAATCAGGGTAACATAAGGTCCAATACAGAGTAACATATAGGTCCAATACGAGGTAATACTGTATAAATGTCCATACAGTATCACAAAGTCCAATACAGGTAATATAGGTCCAATACAGGTAATACTGTATATAGGTCCAATACAGGTAACATACAGGTCCAATACAGGTAATATACAGGGTCCAATACAGGTAATACTATATATAGGTCCAATACAGGTAACTGTATAAGTATCATACAGGTATGACATTAAGGTCCAATACAGGTAATACGTATATAGGTTCCAATACGGTAAACTGTATATAGGTCCAATACAGGTAACATACAGGTCCAATACAGGTAAATAACAGGTCCAATACAGGTAACATATAGGTCCAACGACAGGTAATACTGTAGTATAGGTCCAATACACGGTACATTCCGGTCTCAAATACAGGTAATATACAGGTCCAATACAGGTAACTACTCTATATAGGTCCAATACTGGTACATCAGGTCCAATACAGTACCATATAGGTCGATACAGTAATACTGTATATAGGTCCAATACAGGTAACATACAGGTCCAATACAGGTAATATACAGTCCGAATACAGGTAATACTGTAATAGGTCCAATACAGGTAATATACAGGTCCAATACAGGTAATACTGTGTATAGAGTCCAATAACAGGTAATATACAGGTCCAATACCGGTAATACTGTATATAGGTCCAATACAGGTAACATTCAGGTCCCAATACAGGTATACTGTATATGTCCAATACAGGTAATATACAGGGCCATTACAGGTAATACTGTGTATAGGTCCAATACAGGTATATACAGGTCCAATACAGGTAATACTGTATATAGGTCCAATACAGCTACATTCAGGTCCAATACAGTTAATACTGTATAAGGTCCAATACAGGTAATATACAGGTCCAATACAGGTAATACTAGTATAGGTCCAATACAGGTAACATTCAGGTCCAATACAGGTAATAATAATATAGCGTCCAATACAGGTAAACACAGGTCACATACAGGTAACATACAGTCCAATACAGGTAATACACGGTCCCAATACAGGTAATACTTAATATAGGGCCAATACAGGTACATACAGGTCCAATACGGTAACATATGGTACGAAATACAGGTAACTGTATATGGTCCAATACAGGTAATATAAGGTCCAATACAGGTATATGTATTAGGTCCAATACAGGTAATATACAGGTCCAATACAGGTATCTGTGATGGTCTCACATACATGTATATACAGTCCAATGACGGTAATACTGTATATAGGTCCAATAACAGGTAATATACAGTCCAATACAGGTAATACTGTATATAGGTCCAATACAGGTAATATACAGGTCCAATACAGGTAATACTGTATATAGGTCCAATACAGGTAACATTCAGGTCCAATACAGGTAATAATGTATATAGGTCCAATACAGGTAATATACAGGGTCCAATACAGGTAATACTGTGTATATAGGTCCAATACAGGATAAACGGTCCAATACAGGTAATACGCTGTATATAGGTCCAATACAGGTACATACTGGTCCAATACAGGTATATCACGTCCAATACAGGTAACATTCAGGTCCAATACAGGTATACTGTATATAGGTCCAATACCAGGTAATAACAGGTCCAATACAGTGTAAACATACAGGTCCAATACAGGTAATACACAGATCCAATACAGGTAATACACAGGTCCAATACAGGTAATACACAGGTCCAATAAAGGTAATACTGTAGTATAGGTCTATACAGGTAACAATTGGTCCAATACAGGTAATACTGTATATTAGTCCCAAATGTACGTAACATAGGTACCAGCAATACAGGTATATACAGGTCCAATACAGGTAATACTGTATATAGGTCCATAAGGTACACATTAGGTACAATACAGGTAATCTGTATTGGTCCAATACAGGTAATACTGTATATAGGCCAATACAGGTAACATACAGGTCCAATACAGGTAATACCAGTTCCAAACACAGGTAATACTATGATATAGGTCCAATACAGGTAATACTGTATTGGCCGAACGGTAACATACAGGTCCAACAGGTAACATTCAGCAGGTCAATACAGGTACCATAAGTATATAGGTCCAAGAACAGCTAACATAACAGGGTCAATACAGGTAATCTGTAGCATAGAGTCTAAATAGCAGGTAACATTCAGGCCAATACAGGTAATACGTATAGGTCTATTAAACAGGTAACATTCAGGTCAATACAGGTCATAAATGTATATAGGTCCAATACAGGTAACATACAGGTCCCATAACATGGTAACAATTAGGTCCAATCCAGGATCCGTATAAGGTTCCATAACAGTAACATAACAGGTCCAAATACAGGTACATATGGTCCAATACAGGTACTACTGTATATAGGTTCCAATTACAGGGTACACATACGGTCAATACAGTAATATACAGGTCTCATACAGGTAAATATATAGGTCCAATACAGGTAATACTGTTATAGCGTCCATACAGGAACCATACAGGTCCAATAAGGTATACTGTATATAGGTCCAAATACAGGTAATCCTGTCTATAGGTCCATTCCAGGTAACATAACAGGTCCCAAACTACGGTAATATACAGGTCAATACAGGTAACATATAGGTCCAATACAGGTTGTAATAACTGATATATAGTCCATACAGGTAACATTCAGGTCCAATACAAGGTAATATACGTCACAATACAAGGTAAGACGAATATAGGTCCCATATAACTAGGCTCCATACAGGTTCCAACAGGTACTATGGTCGCAATCAGGTAATACGTGTATATGGTCCCAATAGCAGGTAAATTACAGGTCTAATACAGGTAGATATCAGGTCCAATACAGTAATACTGTATATAGGTCCAATACAGTTTAATATACAGGTCCAATTATCAGGTATACTGGTTATAGGTCCTAATACAGGTCAATATCAGGTCCATACAGGTAATACTGTATATAGGTCCAATACCGGTAACATTGCAGGTCCAATACGGTAATCTGTATGATAGGTCCATACAAGGAATATACAGGTCCAATACAGGTAATACTGTGTATAGGTCCATTATCAGAATATACAGGTCTAATCACGTAATTACTGTATATAGGTAATACAGTGTAACATTCAGGTCCAATACAGGTAAAATACTGTATATGTCCAAATCCGGTAATATCAGGTCCAATACGTTTAATAATGTGAATATAGGTCCAATACACCAGGTCATTGTCAGGTCAATACAGGTAATACTGTATATGGTCCAATTACAGGTAATACACAGGTCCAATACAGGTAACATACCTGTCCAAACAGGTAATACACAGACCACTACAGGTATACCACAGGTCCAAGACTACCCCGGTACATTACACAGGTCCAATACAGTAATACTGTTATAGGTCTAATACAGGACATTCAGGTCCAATACAGGTAATCTGTAATATAGTCCAATACAGGTATACTGTATACTGTCCATACGTAAACATCAGGTTCCACATACAGGAATACGTATATAGGTCCCAATAAAGGAACATTCAGTCCAATACAAGGTAATACTGTATATATGGTTCCAATACAGGTACATACGTTATAGGACCAATACCAGTAACATACAGGTCCAATACAGGTAATATACCAGGTCCAATACAGGTAATACTATATAAGGTCCAATACAGGTAATTACTGTATATAGTTCCAATACAGGTAACATACAGTCCAATACAGGTAACATTCAGGTTCCAATACAGGTATCTAACTGTATATAGTGTCCAAATACAGTGTGTTAACATACGGTTCCAATACAGGTAATACTTATAGTCTAATACAGGTACATCAGGGTCCAATAAGGAATACGTATATAGGTCTAAGTACGGGTAACATTCAGGTCCAATACAGGTTGATATACTGTATATAGGTTCAACAGGCAACATACAGGTAACATATGTGTCCATACAGGTAATACTGATAAAGGTCCATACAGTAACATCAGGTCCAACTCAGGTGAACATATAGTCCAATACAGGTAATACTGTATATAGGTCCAATACAGGTAACATACAGGTCCAATACAGGTAATATACAGGTCCAATACAGGTAATACTATATATAGGTCCAATACAGTAATACTGTATATAGGTCCAATACAGGTAACATACAGGTCCAATACAGGTAATACTGTATATAGGTCCAATACAGTAAACTGTATATAGGTCCAATACAGGTAACATACAGGTCAATACAGAGGTAATATACAGGTCCAATCAGGTAACACAATAGGTACCAATACAGGTATACTGTATAATCGGTCCAATAAGGTAACTTCAGGTCCAATACAGGTAATATATACACGGTCCCACCAGTATACAGGTATCTATATTAGTCCAATACAGGTAACATACAGGTCCATATCGGTAAATATAGGTCGAATAACCCCCAGTAATACTTGTTATTAGGTCCACACAGGTAACATTTACGGTCCAATACAGGTAATATAAGGTCAATACGAGGTAATATGTTATGTAGGTCCAATTACAGGTAATATACACGGTCCCAATACAGGTAAATACTTGTGTATAGGTCCAATACAGGTATATATACAGTTCCAAAAGGTAAATACTGAATAGTCATCAGGTACACGGTCAATACAGGTATACTTATGCAGGTCCAATACAGGTAATGTACAGGTCCATTACAGGTAATCATCAGAACTGTATAGTGTCCAAATACAGTTAATATACAGGTCCAAACAGGTAATTACTGTTATAGGTCCAATACAGGTTAACATCAGGTCCAATACAGGTAATACTTATATAGGTCCAATACAGTAATTACAGGCCAATACAGGTAAATACGTGATATGGTACCAATACAGTAAATATAAGGGTCCAATACAGGTAACATTCAGGGTCCAATACAGGTAAACTGTATATGGTCTAATCAGTTAACATCAGGTCCAATTACAGGTAATACGCCTGTATAGGTCCCAATACAGGTAAATACAGGTCAACTACAGGTAATACTGTATATAGGTCCAATACAGGTAACATTCAGGTCCAATACAGGTATACTGTGTGATAGGTCCAATCAGGTAATATACAGGTCCAATTACAGGTAATCCTGTATATAGGTCCAATAACAGATACATTTTCAGGTCCAATACGGTAATACTGTGTATAGGTCCAATACCAGTAATATACAGGTCCCATACAGGTACATACGTGTATAAGTCCCAATACAGGTACATTCAGGTCCAATTCAGTAATACGTATATCCTGTAATATACAGGTCCAATTAGGATCTGTAGGTCAATAATGGTACATAGGTCCAAGATCAGGTAATCTGTATATAGGTATAATACAGGAAAAATTAGGGTCCAATACAGGTATACTGTATATAGGTCTAATACAGGTATCAGTCTAGTATTACAGGAGATCGGGAACATTCAGTCAAACAAGGGTGGAATACTGTATATAGGTCTGAACAGTAATTACAGGTCCAATACAGGTAATATACAGGTCCAATACAGGCTGTACATTTCAGGTCCAATACAGGTATATGATTGCTATAGGGTAAGGCATCGATCAGGTCAATCCAGGTAACCTTCCCAATACAGTATGTATATATTCTAACAGATTACAGGTCAAATCGGTAATTACAGGTCGAATTACAGGTACATTCAGGTTCCATACAGGTAATACTGTATACTAGGTCTAAACAGGTAATATACAGGTCCAATACCGGTAATATACAGGTACAATACAGGTAACATTCAGGGTCCAATACAGGTTAATACTTGTATATAGGTCTAATACAGGTATTACAGTGTCCAATACAGGATATACTGTGTATAGTCCAATAACAGTCATATACAGGTCCAATACAGGTAATACTGTATATAGTTCCAAAACAGGTAATAACAGGTCCAATACAGGTAAACATTAGGTCAATACAGGTGAATCTGTATATCAGGTCTAATACGAGTAATTATACCAGGTCAATACAGGTTAAGCATTCAAGGTTCCAATACAGGTAATACTGTTATAGGTCTAATACAGGTAGTAATATTACAGGTCCAATACAGGTAATGATATGTATAGTCAAGTCGCCAATACAGGTAATATACACGTGCCAATAGGTAAACTGAATAGAGCAATTTGTAACATTTAGGTCCATAAAGGTAATACTGTATATGAGGTTCTAATACAGGTACAATTCAGGTCCTATACAGGTAATACTGATATAGTGTCTATCAGGACTACATCCAGGTTCTAATTACAGGTAATACTGTATATGTTCTAACTAAAGGTAATTACAGGTCCAATACAGGTAATATACAGGTCCCAATGACAGGTAACATTCAGGTCACAATGACAGGTAATACTGTATATAGGTCCAATACAGGTATATTACAGGTACACAATACAGGTAATATACAGGTTACCAAGACAGGTAACATTAGTCCAATCAACGGTATACTGTATATAAGGTCTAATACAGGTAATATACAGGTCCAATACAGTAATATACAGGTCCAATTACAGGTCTATACGGTCCAATCAGGTAAACATTCAGGTCAATTACAGGTGGTAATAGTTATAGGTCCAATACAAGGTAAATATCAGGTCCAATACAGGTAATATAACAGTCCAATACGGTAACATTCAGGTCCAATACAGGTATACTGTTATATAGTCTATACCAGGTAATTACAGTTCCAATACAGGTTAATATACAGGTCCAATAACAGGTAATTATTAACAGGTCCCAAAAGTACATCGGTAACATTACATACGGTAATACTGTATATAGGTCCAATACGGTAATATACAGGTCCAATTAACAGGTCGATAAGGTCATCAGTACCACGAGGGATGCAGCAGGGTAGGGGGGGCCAGGGGGGGGGGGAGAGGTACAGAGGGGGAAGGTAGAAGGGGCGGTGGTAGGGGGTCGTAGGGGGGCGGCAAGGGGGTAGTACAGGGTAGATGGTGGACAGGAGGACAGGTGTAGCAGGGGAGGGGTGGGGGGCAGGTGATCATGACAGGGTAGCAGGAGATAGTGAACGAAGTTTTTTCTTTCGTCTTCCTCGCTCCTTGCTTTTTTTCTCCCTTCCCTTTTTCTCCCTTTTTTTTTTCAGTTTCATGTGTTGTGTCAGTGGGGGAAGCCTTCCTTTCTTTCCTTTCGTCTGCATCGTTTTCTCTTTGCTTCTTCCTCTTTTTTCCCTCTCTTGGTGCCTCCGTTTGTTTTTCTTGGGGTGATAGCCCAAGGTAACATTAGTCAACAGGTATCGTCTAATTCAACAGGTAATATACAGGTAATACGTACAGCCAATACAGGTAAATATACGGTCCAATACAGGTAACATTCAGGTCCAATACAGGTATACTGTATATAGGTCCCAATACAGGTAATATACAGTCCAATACCAGGTAATATACAGCGTCCAATACAGGTAACATTCAGTGTCCATACAGGTACTACTGTATATAGGGTCTAGGATGACAGGTTCATATACAGGTCCACATACCAGTAATATACGAGGTCCAATACAGGTAAACATTCAGGTCCAATACAGGTAAATACCGTAGGTCATACGTACGGTCCAATACAGGAATATACAGTCCAATACAGGTAAATATCAGGTCCATACAGGTAACATTCAGGTCCATACAGTCGTATATAGTCTATCTCACGGTAACAAGGCCAATACAGGTAATACTGTATTAGGTCTAATACAGGTAATATTCGGTCCAATACAGGTTAATACTGTATATAGGTCTAGACATTACAATGCATAGTTATATATAAAGCAATCGGTAATTTAGGTCACAGTAAGGTAAATACTGTTATATAGGTTCTATACAGTAAAAGTCAGGTCCAATTCCATGTAATCACCAGTCAATACAGGTAATATACAAGGTCCAATATGGTAACTACACAGGTACAATACGGTAATACACGGTACAATGCAGGATATCGGGCTGGTACTACATTAAACTTTCCCAGCCAATGGGGCCCACAGTGGGGATTGATTAAAGATTATTAGGATACAGTTCACATGTATATTTCTCTTGTATTTTCTCATAAACTTGTAATTGGTCAGCTCTTCCTTGCCAGCATGATGGAATATGTTGAATTCAATTGACTAGTGATTCCCAGTCCTGTTAAAACAACCGATATGTGAACCCACGCTCCAATAAACTGTGATTAATGTCATAACGATCCTCCAAAATCCCTGGGAACATCACTGACTTTCTTTCCTGATAAATGTTGTTTGTTAGTCTTGTAAATAAATTGTGGTTGTTAAAAGGACAATTCACTAAATTAAATGAAAAGAAACTGTACCTGGAGAACTTTCAATGGGACGATAAGAATTGTCCAAAACATTTACTTTAGTGATGTCCAAAGCAAGTTTCAAGATAATTTGCCTCTGTGTTTGGGATTATTGTGGGCCTGGGTCAATTCACAACCAACGGTCTTCATAAACAAATTCAACGATGATGGAATTCCATAGGGAAATCTTCAGATCAAAAGAAGAAAATCAGGAAAGGAGCAGGGAACCATATCTCCCTACAGTAGAGGTAGTAGGTACCCTCAAAAAGTCTCTGCCTGTTCATCTATGTTCTATCACCATTTTCCTTAATTCAAAAGTGTCTCTTCTGCAATTAACTTTCCGCTATAATACGTAAGATTTAGTAACTGAAAATGAGGTTGGTAACCACAGAATGTGATGACATTTTTTGTGGAATGAAAAATGAATCAATCCCAAAACAGTCCAAGGGTGCAGAATTCTAATTCTATTAGAATTCCCAAAGCTAATTTGTAATTTTTAAAACCATATATTGAACTTTAAACACAGAATTTTGGAATTTCCGATACCGCATTTTAAAATAAGATCCCATCTTGTAAAAATGCCAAGCTGCTGCCAACCACCAAATTTCCATCACATTGTGTGGTTTGAATAAACCAACATGTCCTCAAACTTTTCATCACCTCACCTCCTCCTTTTTTATCACATACCTAAAAGTTGATCTCAGACGTACAGGCAAAAAAAAAAAAAAAAAAGGGGGGGGTGATTACTCTTCTGACTCAAAATGGCGATAACAAAAGAAAGTTACCCTGGATC
>CM033473.1:8677621-8699405 GCA_019447015.1 Hymenochirus boettgeri | reverse complement strand
TAATTACTGTATCCTGGTCCAAATAAAGGATAACATTTTTAAAGAGTTCCAATACAGGTAACTACTGTAATATAGGTCCAATACATGTAACATGTATACAGCTCCACAATTACAGTGTATACAATAAAATAGTTTCCAATACAGGTAAACGTATAAGTCCACATTAACACCAACAGGTAATATACAGGGTCCATTAAGGTAATACTTTATATAATCAGGTACTAATATCAAAAGGTAACATAAGTACCAAAACAGGTAATACTGTATATAGGTCCAATACAGGCTACTGTATATAGTCACCATACAGGTAACATACAGGTTCCAATACAACGGTAATCTACAGGTCAATACCAGGTAACTATGTTGTTCATAACAGATAATACCTGTTATATAGGTCAATAACAGGTAACATTACAGGTCCAATACAGGTAACATTCAGGAGTTCCATAAGTAAGTGTAGTATAGCTCATACAGGTAAATACAGGCCAATTGCAGACATACACTGTCAATGCGGTAATACAGGGTAACATTAGGTGCAATAAGGTTATACTGTATCATAGGTCAATCAGGTAATTCGGTCCAGATACAGGTCAATACTGTATATAGGTCCAATACAGGTAACATACAGGTCCAATAAGGCTAAGACATATAGGTCCAATACAGGTAATATATACAGGAGGTCCAATAAGGTAACTATATAGGTCCAATACAGGTAACATTCAGGTCCCAAATACAGGTAATAACTTGTATCTAGGTCCAATACAGGTAATATACAGGTCCAATTACATAATATAGTCCCATACGGTATCTTATAGGTCCAATACAGGTAATATTTACAGATCCAAATACAGGATAACTTACAGGTCCAATCATACAGGTAACTATAATATAGGTCCAATACGGTAATGTTAATAGGTAAAACGTTACACAGTCCAATACAGGTAATACATGTCGCAACGTAACCGAGATATCCAATACAGGTTAAATACTGCTGTATAGGTCCAAAACAGAACCTCAGGTCCACATACGTTAAACAAGGTCCAATAACACGTTAATACTATATTAGGTCCAACTACAGGTAATTCACTACGGTATTCTCAATACAGGATAACGTATAATACCACAGGTCAGCATACTACAGGTAATATACAGGTCCAATACAGGTAATACGTAGTATAGGTCTCAACATACATGGATAACATACAAGAGTCCCAATACAGGTACATACTTGTTTAGTCCCATCAGAATACAGAAAGTAATACTGTATATAGGTCCAATTCTACATTGTCGGTACCACTACAGGTCCTGGAAATACCATAGGAAATATACAGGCCAAATCCGGTAATACCTGTAATGATAGTGTCCATATAAGATAACATTAGGTCAAATAAGGTTATACTGTTAATAAGCAGTCTATACGGCCAATACTGGTAACTCATAGGCCAATACAGGTACAATACTAGGTCAACTCGAATCCAGCGTAAATATAGTCAGTGTCCAATACAGGTAATACTGTATATGGTCCAATATCAGGTTAACATTCAGGTCCAATACAGGTAAGCCTAGTCATTAGTCCAATACATGAATAAAGACACTTACAGGTAAATAACAGTCCAATAACGGTATAAGGTCAGATACAGAATAACGTAATACATGGCTACATAAGGTCCATACAGTAACAGTCCAATAAGACGGTTAAAACACAACGTCCAATACAGGAATCCGAATACGAATAGTATATAGGTCTAATACAGGTAACATTAGTAATCAGCTACTGTTACAGTCAAACAGGTAATACTGTATATAGGGTCCAATTACAGGAAACTCAACATACACAACAATACACGTATAACTAATACGGAAATGGTAATAGCATAGGTCCACTACAGGTTAAATACGGTCCAAATTCGTATACTGTTATAGGTCCATATAAAGGTACAGGTCACGGTCCATACAGGTAATATACTGTATATAGTCCAATACAGGGTAATACCGTAGATAAAGGACCAGTACAGAGGTAACATACAGGTCCCAATGGAATATACAGGTCATCATACTATAGTATGTCCAATACGGATGTTTGTGATGATAGCTATGATATGGTACATGGTCCAATACAGGTAACCAGTCCTAAGGTAACTGTATATAGGTCCCAATAACAGGTAACTACAGTCCAATACAGGTATTTACTAAGGTCAATACAGGAATTAGCATACAGAATACTTATATAGGTCCAATACAGGTAGAGCCATACAGGTCAATACGTGTAACAGTTCAATAAAGGTAATACAGGTATATATTCAACTGTTGATAGGTCCCAATACAGGATAACATACAGGTCCCAATACAGGTAATATACTAGGTCCAATTACAGTAATACGTCTATAGGGTCCATTACAGGTAACAAACAGGTCCAATACAGGTAATATGTTAAGGGTCCAATACGGTTAATACTATAACCGTCCAACTACAGGTAATACTGTATATAGGATCCAACATACAGGTAACATTCAGTTCCAATCAGGTAATAACGTATATAGGTCCAATACACGGTAAATCTTATAGGTTCCAATACAGGTAATACTGTATACGAGTCCATATATCAGGTAATATAAAGGTCTCGTAATACTAAGGTCAATCAGGATACTCACAAATACGAATAACTGTATATAGGTCCAATACAGGTACATTCAGGTCCAATACTAGTGTAATAGATATAAGGTCCATAAGGTACATAGATCTAGTGAGGTCCAATAACAGGTAATACAGTCCATGGTCATATAGGATCCGAATACAGGTAATACTGCTAGATAGGTCTACCTAATACAGGTAACATACAGTCCAATACAGGTAATTATTACCAGGTTCCAATACGGCTCTACTTGTGTATAGTTCCAATACAGGTAATAACGCCCTCAGGTATACTGTTATTAGGTCTCAATACAGGTAATAATCTTCTAATAGGCGGTCAATACTAAAGGTTCCAACAGGTATTCAGGTCCATCAGTAATACTGTATATAGGTCCGAATACAGGTATTAAGTAAAACAGTACACTGGTTCAGATACCTAAAAAGGATTACATGCCAATCGGTATATAGGTCTATATATGTCATCAGGTAACATTCAAAGGTCCAATACAGTATATTAAAACTGTCTAATAAGTACCATACAGGTCATTACAGGTCCTCAGATACTGTATATAGGTCCAATACAGGTACAATACAGGTCCAATACAGGTAACATCATGTCCATACAGGTAACTGATATATGTCCAATAACAGGTTAACATTCGGTCAATACAGGTAACAGTTTATAGTCCAATACAGGTAATAATCCATAGTATACTATAAGGTCCAATACAGGTACCTTCAGGTCCAATACGGCTAATATACTTTAAGGTCCATACAGGTAATATAAGGTCCAATACGTACTACTGTATATAAGGTCCCAATACAGGATAACAATTCAAGGTCCAAACGTAATACTGAGTAGTATAGGTCCAATACAGCGTATCATACAGGCCAATACAGGTAATACTGTTGGTACTAGGTCAATACAGGTATATTCAGTCCAATACAGTGTTAATACTGTATTAGGTTCCAATCCAGGTAAAACAGGTCCAACAGGTAAGTACTGAAGGTCAATACAGGGAAATTTAGGTCCAATACAGGTCAATACTGTAATATAGGTCAAATACAGGTAAAAACGGTAAACAGTCAGGTCCAATCGGTAATAACTTTAAGGTCTAAAAGGTTAATATACAGAGTCCAATACAGGTAATCACAGGCCAAATACAGGAATACATTCAGAGATCCAATAACAGGGAATCTTGATATAGAGGATCTAATCCGAGGTAAATAGAGGTCCAATAAAAACAGGTAATATACGTCAACAGGATATTCAGTCCAATCACCAGGTAAATACTGTTTATATCCATACAGCGTAACATTTTCCAATACAGGTAAATATACAGGTCAAATACAGGTAAACGTATATCAGGTCCTAATACAGGTAACATTCAGGTCCAATAGAAGCGTGTACTATTACTAACGGGTATAAGGTCAATATATTTCAGGTCCAATACAGGTATACTTTTTCAGGAACAATACAGGTATAACTATAAAGGTCCAATACGGTACTATAAGTCCAATACAGGTAATACTGTGTATAGGTCCAATACAAGGATACGTATATCAGGTCCAATACAGGTAATGTAAACATATACGAGGTTTCCAATACAGGTAAATTACCAGGTCCATACAGTAAATACTCAGTCATATAGTCCAATACAGGTCATATCCACTATATCCAGGTCCCAATAATACATCAAGTACATTCATATACTGTATAATAGGTCATAATACAGTAAGGTCATACCTAATTACCTCTTATGGGTATCCAACGGTATATACAGGTATACATATAGTATAATAAGGTTCTAATCAGTGAACATTCTGTCCAATACAGGTAATACAGTATAGCTAGAGTAACTTCAAGGGATCCCAATACAGGTAATACATTAAAGTCCAAATACAGGTAAAAATACAAGACAGTAGTACTTTAAAACAGTAATACAGTATTAGGCTAATACAGGACTCCAATACAGGTACTATACAGTCAATACAGGTACATCCACCATACAGGTAATACTGTATATAGAGATCCAATACAGGTAAATTACAGAGTCCAATTACATTGCGGTAATATACAAGTCACAATACAGGTACTTATCAGGTCAATCAAAGGTAATACTGCTATATAGGCTTCAATACAGGTAACATACAGGTCCTAATCTAGGTTATAGGTCCATCAGAAGTATAGGTCCAATACAAGTTGATACATCAATACAGGTTACATACAGGTATCAGGGAACAATAGGTCCAATACAGGTTCTTACATGGTCATATAATTCAGGTCCAATTACGGTAAATACTAGGTCCCAATAAGGTATAATATAGTCCAAAGGTAACTACAGTACAAAGGTAACTTAGGTCACATACGGTAGTACTGTAATATAGGTCATACACAGTAATAATTACAAAAAAAAAAAAAAAAAAAAAAAACAGTCCAATAACCGGAATATACTATCATACGGTAAATACAGTCAATACAGTTACTTAGGTCCATACAGGTAATACTAGCCAATACTTAAGGTCAATACTAGTGTTATACAGGTCCAATACAGGTAATAACAGGTCCAATACAGGTAATTATAAGGTCCAAATACAGGAACATTCAGGTCCCAAATTACAGGTAATACTGTATGAGTCATATCCAGGTAATATACAGGTTCCAATACAGGTAACTATTGTTAGGTCCAATAAAGGAATATACAGGTCCAATACGGGGTAATTAGTCCCTCGTATAGTTAGGTCCAATACAGGTAAATATACAGGTCCAATATCAGTGGGCGGTAATACTGTATACAGTCCAGGAATAGACAGGTACAGAAATTATAGGTCCCAATACAGGTACTCATCATACAGGGTGACTATAGTCATAAGGTATAATAATAGGGACCAAAGCCTCATCCAATACAGGTAATATACAGGTCCAATACAGGATATACTATACGGTCCCAATACAGTAACGATTCAGGTCCAATTACAGGTATATGTCTATAGTCCAAATACAGGTAATATACAGGTCCAATACACGGAATAAGTCCATAAGTAACTCAGGTCCAATACAGGTACACATTCAGGTCCAATACAAGTAATAATGTCTATTAGGTCTAATACAGGTAACATTTTAGGTCCATGACACGGTAATACTGTATATAGGCTAATACAGGGGAACTATGCAGGTCCCAAATAACAGTAATACTTGTATTAGGTCCTAATCCAGGTAACATTACAGGTAACGTCGGTCAATATAGGCTAAAGGAATACTGTAATATAGGTCCTAAACAGGGGTTAACAGTTACCGGTCCAATACAGGGTAACTAAAGGTCCATACAGGTAAATACTGTATATAGGTTACGGCAATACAGGTAACATTACAGGATCCAAACCAGGTAATATACAGGTCCAATAACAGGTAATACTATATATAGGTCCAATACAGGGAATACTGTAATAGGGTCCAATAAAGGTAAACAACAGGTCCAAAAGGGTAATAATGTATATAGGTCCAATACAGGTAATTACTGATAGTATAGGTCCACTCAGGTAACATACAGGGTTTTGTGCCAATAAGGTAATAACAGGTCCACTTACAGGGAACATATAGGTCCCACTACAGATAATACTGTATATAGGTCCATACAGGCGTAACCATTCAGGTTCCAAATACAGGCTAATATACAGGTTCCAATACAGGTAATACTATATGGCGTCCAAACAGGTAACATACAGGTCCAATAACAGGTAACTATAGGTCGAATACATGGGAATACTGTCTATAGGTCCAATTACAGGTAACTATACAGGTCCAATACATGTAATACTGTATATGTTTTTTTAGGTCCAATACAGGTAATATACAGGTCAAACAGGCAATACTGTGTATAGGTCCAATACAGGTAATATACAGGTCCAATACAGGTTGTAATACTGTAATAGGTCCAATACAGGAACATTCAGGTCCAATACAGGGGTAATACGGTTATATAGCGTCCAATACAGGTAATATACAGGTCCAATACAGGCATATGTGTATAGGTCCAATACAGGTAAATATACAGGTCCATACAGGTAATACTGATATAGGTCAATACAGGTAACATACAGGGTCCAATACAGGGAATTACATCCAATACAGGTAAAATTCCGGGTCCAATACAGGGAATCTGTTAATAGGTCCAAGACAGGTGGTAATACACTAGGTCCAATACAGGTTAAAATACAGGTCCAATACAGGTAATACACAGATCCAAACCGGTAATCACAGGTCCATACAGGTAATCACACAAGGTCCAATAAAGGTTTAATACGTGGGGATATAGGTTAATACAGAAACATCAGGTACAATAAAGGTAATACCTGTATATAGTCCAATTACAGGTAATACTGTATATGGTTCCAATACAGGTAAAAACATACGGTCCAAGGAAGGTAATATACAGGTCCAATACATGTATACTGTATATAGGTCCAATAAAGGTAACCATTCAGGTCCAATACAGGTCATACGGTATATAGGTCCAATACAGGTAATACTGTATATAGGACCAATACAGGTAACATACAGGTCCAATTACAGGTAATATACAGGTCCAATACAGGTAATACTATGTATAGGTCCAATACAGGTAATACTGTATATAGGTCCAATACAGGTAACATACAGGTCCAATACAGGAAACATTCAGGTCCATACAGGTAATACTGTATATAGGTCCAATACAGGTAACATACAGGTCCAATACAAGTATACGTAATAGGTCTAATACAGGTAACATTCAGGTTCCAATACAGGTAATATGTATAATAAAGGTCTAAATACAGGTAACATTCAGGTCCAATACCAGGTCATCCTGTATATAGGTCCAATACATGGTAACTATACAGCTCCAATACATGGTAAAACATATAGGTTCCAATACAGGTAATACTGTATAAAAGGTCAATTACAGGTAACATTTACAGCGTCCAATACAGGAACAATAGGTCCAATCAGGTAAACGTATAGTAGGTCCAATACAGGGTAACAACAGGTCCAATACAGGTAATTTTTTACAGGTCCAAACATTGTAATTACTATATACCGAGGTCCATACAAGGCTACATACTGTATATAGGTCAATACAGGATACATACGGCCATACAGGGGTAATATTTTTTTCTGTATATAAAGTCCAATACGGGTAATACTGTATATAGGTCCAATTACAGGTAACATACAGGTCCATACAGGTAATATAACAGTCCAATACAGCGGAAAATTATAGGTCCATACAGGTTAAAGGGTATACTGTATTAAGGTCCAATACGGTAACCATTCAGGTCCAATACAGGGTTAATATAACAGGTCCAATACAGGGTAATATGTATATAGGTCCAAGACAGGTAACATAACAGGTCCAATACAGGGGGGAAACATATAGGTCGAACTACAGGTAATAGTATATAGGTCCACTACAGGGTAACATACAGGTCCAATTACAGAATAAACGTCCAATACAGGTATACTGTATATAGGTCAATACAGGTAATATACAGGTCCAATACAGGTAATACTTTGTATGGTCAATACAGGTAATATACAGGTCCCAATACGGTAATACTGTTATATAGGTCCAATACAGGTAACATCAGGTTCCAAAAGGTTAAATACTGTACTATGGTCCAATAAGGTAAGAATGTAGATAGGACCAATACAGGTAGACATACAGGTTCCAATACAGGTAATATAAGGTCCAATACAGGTAATACTATGTAAGTCCCAATACAGGTAATACGGATATGGTCCCAATTTACAGGTAATAAAAGCGTCCAATACAGTTAACTTCAGGTCCAAATTACAGGGAATACTGGATATAGGTCCAATAAGCGTAACATTCAGGTCAATACAAAGAATACTGTATATAGGTTAATACAGGTAACTTCAGGTCCATACAGTAAATCTGTATAAAAGGGTCTAATTAAAGGTAACATTCAGGTCTCCAATCAGGTAATCGTATATAGGTCCATACAGGTAAAAATAAGGTCCAATACAGGTAACATATAGGGTCCAATACAGGGTAATACGGTAATACTATAAGGTCCAATACAGGTAACAAAAGGCCAATCCAGGTAACATATAGGTTCCAATAAGGTATACTGGATATAGGTCCAAAATACAGGTAACATAAAGGTCCAATACAGGTAATATACAGGGTCCAATCCAGGGGAATCTATATATAGTCTAATACAGGTATACTGTATAGGTCCAATACGGTAACATTACAGGTCCAATACAGGTAATCCTGTATATAGGTTCCAATAAAGGTAATACTGTATATAGGTCCAATACAGGTAAACATACAGTCAATACAGGTAAGATACCGGTCCAATACAGGTAACCATTATAGTCCAATACAGGTAATACTGTAGATAGGTCCCAATACAGGCAACATTCAGGTCCAAAAATCCAGGTAATATACAGGTCCAATTACCAGGAAGACTATTATTATAGGTCCAATATGGACATAAAGGTCCAAGACAGGTTAACATCTAGGTCGTATACAGGTAATACTGTATATAGGTCCAATACATGTAACATACAGGTCCAATACAGGAATATAACAGGTCCAATCCAGGGAATACTGTAGATAGGTCCAATACAGGTAATATACAGGTCCAATACAGTAATACTGTGTATAGCGTCCAAAACAGGTAATTATACAGGTCCAATACAGGTATACTGTATATAGTCCCAATACAGGTAACATTCCAGGGCCAATACAGGTAATTACGGTATATAGGTCCAATAAGGTAATAACAGGGTCCATTACAGGTAATACTGTGTATAGGTCCAATACAGGTAATATACAGGTCCAATACAGGTAATACTGTATATAGGTCCAATACAGCGTAACATTCAGGGTCCAATAAGTAATAACTGTATAGAGGTCCATACAGGTAATATACGGTCCAATACCGGTAATACGGTATATAGGTCCAATACAGGTAACCTTCAGGTCCATACAGGTAATATTAATATAGGTCCAATACAGGTAATACACAGGTCCACTACAGGTAACATACAGGTCCAATCCCGGTAATACCACAGGTCCATCAATACAAGCGTAATACTATATATAGGTCCAATACAGGTACCATACAGGCCAATACGGAACATATAGGTAGTACGGTAAACTGTATATAGGTCCAATAAGGTAATATAAGGTCCAATACAGGTATACTGTATATAGGTCCAATACCGGTAATTTACAGGTCCAACTACAGGTACTACTGTGGATGGTCCACATACAGTAATATACAGAGTCCAATACAGGTAAACTGTTTTATATAGGTCCAATACAGGTAATATACAGGTCCAATACAGGTAATACTGTTGTTATAGGTCCAATACAGGTAATATACAGGTCCAATACAGGTAATACTGTATATAGGTCCCAATACAGGAACATTCAGGTCCAAAAGGAATCTGTAGATAGGTCCAATACAGGGGAATAACAGGTCAAATACAGGTATACTGTGTATACGGCCCAATACAGGATAAAGGTCCAATAAGGTAATACGTAGATTAGGTCCATTACAGGTAACATTTGGTCCAATACAGGGTTAATATACACGTCCAATACAGGTAACATTCAAGGGTCCAATACAGGGTAATACTGTATATAGGTCCAATACAGGTAATAACAGGTCCTTCCCCAAATACAGTGTAAACATACAGGTCAATACAGGTAATACACAGATCCAAATACAGTAATACACAGGTCCCATACAGGTTAATACACAGGTCACAATAAATGGTAATACTGTATATAGGTATAATACAGGTAAACATTCAGGTCAATACAGGTAATACTGTATATGGTCCAATACAGGTAATACTGTATCTAGTTCCCAAATTACAGTAACATCAGGTCCACTACAGGTATATACAGGTCCAATACAAGGTTTAATACGGATATAGGTCCAATTAAGGTAACATTAGTACAATTACAGGTAATACTGTATATGGTCCAATACAGGAATACTGTATATAGGGACCAATACAGGTAAAATACAGGTCCCAATTAAAGGGTAATATACAGGTCCAAATACAGGTAATACTATTATAGGTCACAATACCAAGGTAATACTTGATATAGGTCCAATACAGTTTCCTTTTTCCGCGGTAACATACAGGTCCATACAGGTAAATTCAGGGCCAATACAGGTAATAAGTATATAGGTCCAAGACAGCTAACATACAGGGTCAATACAGGTAATCTGTAGATAGGTCTTAAATAAGGTAACATTCAGGCCAATACAGGTAATACTGTATAGGGTCTAATTAAAACGGTAACATTTCAGGTCCAATACAGGTAATAAATGTTATATAGGTCACAATACAGGTAACATACAGGTTCTCCATAACATGGTTAACAATAGGTCCAATGAAGGTATCCTGTATAAAGGTCCAATAAAGGTAACAACAGGTCCAATACAGGTAACATATGGTCCAATACAGGTTAATACTGTATATAGGTCCAATTTCAGGGTACACATACAGGTACAATACAGGTAAAATACAGGTCCAATACAGGTAATATATAATAGGTCCAATACAGGTAATACTGTCTATAGCGTCCAATACAGGTAACCACAGGTCCAATAAGGTAATACTGTATATTAGGTCCAAATACAGGTAATCTGTATATTAGGTCCAATACAGGTAACATTACAGGTCCAAACAGGTAATATACAGCGTCAATACAGGTAACTATAGGTCCAATACAGGTTGTAAGACTGATAGATAGGTTCCATACAGGTAAACATTCAGTTCCAATACAAGGTAATATACGGTCAAATACAGGTAAGACGAATATAGGTCCAATTTACATATAACTCAGGTCCAATACAGGTTAACATATAGGTCGAATCCAGGTAATACGGGGTATATGTCCCAATACAGGTAAAATTTACAGGTCTCAAATACAGGTTAGATACGGTCCAATACAGGTCATACTGTATATAGGTCCAATACAGGTATATACAGGTCCAATTACAGTTTAATACTGTTATAGGTCCAATACAGGTCATATCAGGTCCAATAAGGTAATACTGTATATAGGTCCAATACAGGTAACATTCAGGTCCAATTACAGGTAATACTGTATATAGGTCCAATACAGGAATAACAGGTCCAATAAAGGTAAAATAATGTGTATAGGTCCATTACAGAATATATCAGGTCTAATCAGGTAATTACTGTATATAGGTAATTACAGGTAACATCAGGTCCAATACAGGTAAAAATACTTATAGCGTCCAAACAGGTGAATCACAGGTCCATATACGGTTTTAATAATGTATATAGGTCCAATAACCAGGTAACATTGTCAGGTCAATAAAGGTAATACTGATATAGGTCCAATTACAGGTAATACACAGGTCCAAACAGGTAACATACAGTCCAAACAGGTAATAACAGATCCAATACAGGTATACACAGGTCCAAGACAGGTTACATTACACAGGTCCAATACAGGTAATATGTTAGGTCTAATACAGGCACATTCAGGTCCAATACAGGTAAAAGTTATAGGCCAATTACAGGTATACTGTAATAGGTCCAATACAGTTAACATCAGGTTCCAATACAGGAATACGTATAAGGTCCCAATAAAGGAACATTCAGGTCCAATACAGGTAATACTGTATATATGTTTCCAATACAGTACTACGTTATAGGAACCAATACAGGTAACATACAGGTCCAATAAAGGTAATATACCGGTCCCAATACAGGTAATACTATATAAGGTCCCAATACAGGTAATTAATGTATATAGGTCCAATACAGGTAAATTACAGGTCCAATACAGGTAACATTCGGTTTCCAATACAGGGTAATTACTGTATATAGGTCCAATACAGGTAACATACGGTTCCAATACAGGTAATACGGTATATAGTCTAATACAGTACCATCAGGTCCAATAAGGAAACGTATATAGGTCTAAGAACGGGAACATTCAGGTCCATACAGGTTGGTATACTGTAATAGGTTCAAACAGGCAACATTACAGGTAAAATTATGTTCCATACAGGTAATACTATAAAGGTCCATACGGGTAACATACAGGTCCAATCAGGTTGAACATAAGGTCCAATACAGTAATACGGTATTATAGTCCAATACAGGTAACATACAGGTCCAATACAGGTAATATACAGGTCCCCAAATACAGTAATACTTATATATAGGTCCAATACAGGTAATCTGTGATAGAGGTCCAAGACAGGTAACATACAGGGCCAAGTACAGGTAATACTGTATATAGGCCAATACAGGTAAACTGGTGTATATAGGTCCAATACGGTACATAAAGGTCCAATACAGAGGTAATTACAGGTCCAATAAAGGTAAACAAATAGGTGACAATACAGGTCATACTGTATATATAGGTCCAATAAGGTAACATTCAGGTCCAATACAGGTAATATATACAGGTCCCCACTCAGTATACAACTATATCTAGTCCAATACAGGTAACATACAGGTCCCATACGGTAAAATATAGGTCGAATGAAACCCCCCCAGGTAATACTGTATATAGGTTCCACTACAGGTAACATTTACAGGTCCAATACAGGTAATATAAGGTCAATACGGGGTAATATGTATAAGGTCCAATTACAGGTAATATACAGGTCCCTACAGGTAAATTACTTGGTATAGTCCAATACAGGTATATATACAGTTCCAATAAGGTTAAATACTGTATATAGGTCCCACTACAGGTAACATTCAGGGCCAATACAGGTAATACTGTATATAGGTCTCCAATACAGGTAATTACAGGTTCCATTACAGGTAATATGCTGTATAGGTCCAAAAATAGAAGGATAATATACAGGTCAAATACAGTAAAACTGTTATAGGTCCAATACAGGGGGTAACATCAGGTCCAATACAGGTAATACGGTATATAGGTCCAATACAGGTAATATACAGGCCAATACAGGTAATACGTATAATCGTACCAATACAGTAAGATAAAGGGTCCAATACAGGTAACATTCAGGGTCCAATACAGGTAAACTGTATATAGGGTCTAATACAGTTAACATCAGGTCCAATTACAGGTAGATACGTGTATAGGTCCAATACAGGAAGATACAGGTCCAAGACAGGGTAATAATGTATATAGGTCCAATACAGGTAACATTCAGGTCCAATACAGGTATACTGTGGATAGGTACAATACAGGTAATATACAGGTCAATTACAGGGTAATACTGTATATAGGTCCAATAACGATAACATTCAGGTCCAATACAGGTAATACTGATGTATAGGTCCAATACCAGGTAAATATACAGGTCCATACAGGGTACTACGGTATATAGGTCCCAATACAGGTAACATTCAGGTCCAATACAGGTAATACTGTATATAGGTCCAATTACAGTAATATACAGGTCCAATTAAGGTAATTACTGTATATAGGTTCTAATACATGGTAACATTTAGGTCAAATCCAGGTAATACTGTATATAGGGTATAATACAGGAAAAATTCAGGGTTCCAATACGGTATACTGTATATAGGTCTAATACAGGTATATACAGGTCCATACAGGTAATATACAGGTCCAAGATACAGGGAACATTCAGGGTCCCAATACAAAGGGTGGTAATACTGTATATAGGGCTACTACAGGTAATATACAGGTCCAATACAGGTAATATACAGGGGTCCATGACAGGCTGGTACATTCAGGTCCAATACAGGTAATACTGGTAAGAGGGGTATAATACAGGTAATATAGCAGGTCAAATCGGTAATATACAGGTCGAATTTACAGGTACATTCAGGTTCATACACGGTAATACTGTATATAGGTCTAAACAGGTAATTACAGGTCCAATACAGGTAATATACAGGTACAATACAGGTAACATTCAGGTCCAATACAGGTTTAATTTACTTGTATATAGGTCTAATACAGGTATATACAGGGTCCAATACAGGAATTACTGTGGATAGGTCCAATACAGGTATATTACAGGTCCAAATACAGGTATACTGTATATAGGTCCAATATTACAGGTAATAACAGGTCCAATACAGGTAAACATTAGGTCAATACAGGTGGTAATACTGTATATCGGTCTAATACAGTATAATAACAGGTCAATACAGGAACATCAGGTTCCAATACAGGTTAAGACTGGTATATAGGTCTAATACAGGTTATAATATTACAGGTCCAATACGGTTAATAATGATATAGTCCAATACAGGTAATATACAGGCCAATAAGGTAATACTGTATATAGAGCTAATTACATGTAACATTTAGGTCCATAAAGGTAATACTGTATATGAGGTTCTAATACAGGTACACATTCAGGTCCATACAGGTAATACTGTATATAGGTCTAATCCAGGAACATCCAGGTTCTAATTACAGGTAATACTGTATATGTTCTAACTAAAGGTAATCTAAGGTCCAATACAGGTAATATACAGGTCCCAATGACAGGTAAAATTCAGGTCAAATAAGGTAATACTGTATATAGGTCCAATACAGGTAATATACAGGTCCAATACAGGTAAATATACAGGTTACAAGACAGGTAACATTAGTCCAATCAGGTAAGGTAATACTGTAATAGGTCTAATACAGGTACCTATACAGGTCCCCAATACAGTTAATATACAGGTCCAATTACAGTCTATACGGTCCAATCAGGGTAAACATTCAGGGTCAATTACAGGTTGGGTAATACGTATATAGGTCAATACAGGTAAATACAGGTCCAATACAGGTAATATACAGGTTCCAATACAGGTAACATTCAGGTCCAATACAGGTAATACTGTATATAGTCTATACAGGTAATTACAGGTCCAAATACAGGTTATATACAGTCCAATAAAGGTAATTATTACAGGTCCCATAAAGGTAACATTCAGGTCCAATAAGGTAATACTGTATATAGGTCCAATACGGTAATATACAGGTCCAATTACAGGTATATATTACAGGTCAATACGGGTAATAACAGGGGTCCAATACAGTAACATCAGGTCCATAATACAGGAATACTGTATATAGGTCTAATCCAGGTAATATACAGGTCCAATAACAGGTAATATACAGGTTTCCCAATACAGGGAATATACAGGTCCAATACAGGTAAAACATTCAGGTCCAATACAGGTAATATGTATATAGGTCCAATACAGGTTAATTATACATGTCCAATTAACCAGGTAATATACAAGCGTCCAATACAGGTAACATTCAGGCCAATACAGGTACTACTGTTATAGGTCTAATACAGGTAATAGACAGGTCCAAATACAGGTAATATACGGGCCAATACAGGTAAAACATTCAGGTCCAATACAGGTAAATACCGTATATAGGATCCAATACAGGTATCTACAGGTCCAATACAGGGAATATACAGGTCCAATACAGGTAACATTCAGGTCCAATACAGTAACATCAGGTCCATACAGGGTAATACTGTATATAGGTCTAATCTACACGGTAACATTCAGGTCCAATACAGGTAATACTGTATATAGGTCTAATACAGGTAATATACAGGTCCAATACAGGTAATACTGTATATAGGTCTACTCAAGGTATAACATTTAGGTCAAGAAGGTAAATTACTGTTATATAGGTCTAATACAGGTAAAAGCAGGTCCAATTACAGGTAATACACAGTCCAATACAGGTAATATACAGGTCCAATATAGGTAAACACAGGTACAATACAGGTAATACCACGGGTACATGCAGGGATACAGGGTGGTAATACATTAACTTTCCAGCCAATGGGAACCAAGTGGTGGGATTATTAAAGATTATTAGTGATACAGTTCACAGTATATTTCTCTTGTTTTCTCTAAACTTAGTAATGGTCAGCTCGTTTTCCTTGCCAGCATGATGGGAATATGTGAATTCAATTGACTCGTGATGTCCCAGTCCTGTTAAAACACCGATATGTGAACCACGGCTCCAATAAACTGTGATTAAGTCAGTAAGATCCTCAAAATCCCTGGGGAACATCACGTGACTTCTTTTGATAAATGTTGGTTGTTAGTCTTGTAAATAAATTGTGGTTTGTTAAAAGGAAAATTCATAAATTAAATAAAAAGAAATTACCTGGAGGAACTTCAATGGGACGATAAGAATTTGTCCAAACATTTACTTTAGTTGATGTCAAAGCAAGTTCAAGATTAATTTGCCTCTGTGTTTGGGATTATTGTGGGCCTGGTCAATTCAACAACAAACGGCTTCATAAACAAATTCAACGATGGATGGAATTCCAAGGGAAAATTCTTCAGATCAAAAGAAGAAAAATCAGGAAAGGAGCAGGAACCATATCTCCTACAGTAGGGTAGTAGGTACCCTCAGAAAGTCTCTGCCGTGTCATCTTGTTCTATCACCATTTTCTTAATATACAAAAGTGTCTCTATGCAATGAACTTTCCGCTATATACGTAAGATTTAGTAACGAAAATGCAGGTTGGTAAACCACAGAATGTGATGACATTTTGTGTGAATGAAAAATGGAATCAATCCCAAAACAGTCAAGGGTGACAGATTCTAATTCTATTAGAATTCCAAAGCTAAATTTGTAATTTTTAAAACCATATATTGAACTTTAAACACAGAATTTTGGAATTTCGATACCGCATTTAAATAAGATCCATCTTGTAAAATACAAGCTGCTGACCAGAATCCACCAAAATTTCCATCCAAATTGTGTGGTTGAATAAAACCAACATGTCCATCAAACTTTTCACCTCACCCTCCTTTTTATCACATACCTAAAAGTTGATCTCAGAGTAAGGCAAAAAAAAAAAAAAAAAAGGGGGGGGGTGATTACTCTGACTCAAAATGGCGATAAAAAAAGAAAGTTTACCGGGATCAACCAGAAACTACAGTATATGGATTAATACCAGTAATTCTCATATTATATAGTATCCCCGTAAACATTGAGAATTACTGGTATTAATACATATACTGTAGTTCTGGTTGGTACCAGAACTTTTTTAGCTGTTTTTTTTTTCCTTCCTCTGGAACAACAGTTAAGATTCGTACACGTGGAATCGCAGCTGCCGACCCGTGACGCACAATGTGTATGAACGGCCATTTCAGCCAATAATCGGCCCGTGTATGGACACTTTATACTGATTCCTAAATAATAATCTCAACTGCTTAAAAATGTTTTTGCTATTTAGTTGTATTGAAGTAAGGGAGGTAAAGGATCTGTGCCTTACCTCCTGCCCTTATATAAAACCAGCAGGAGCCGGGAGAGAAGGTAAGGTACCGTCCTTACCCGATCCTCCACCACGTAGTCTGACCGGTTGCATCGCACTCTGTATTGTATGTGACACAGCTCCTTTACCTCCCGTACTTCAATACAACTAAATAACAACATTTTTTAAAGCAGTGCAGACCCCTTTAAATGAGAATAGTGATCCTTTACTAGTGATATGGATCAGTATTAAAGGCTACCCCTGCTTTGCTTTATAAATTTGACCCTCTGTTTGCTATGTACTCTCCATAGGTTATTCCCATTTGATTGGGACATTCTTGTCTATTGCTCCTTTGCAACGTTGTGTTTAAAATCTTTATTTCTACATCAGTGTATTGTACAGAATTCTAAACTTGTTCACAATAGTTCCTTTAAGGAAGATAGCGAGTGATGTGTCAGTTCCAGTGAGTAGATGGGTCCAGTGCAGTCATGGAAGCTAAAGTGATCATGGAGGAAGACAAGCCACTTGCTGGAGAGCTCATAGACCGAAGTGAATTGTACCAATCATCGTGCTGCCGAGATGTCGGACCGGCAGATTGCAGATGTGGGTGATTGGTTGTGCAAGCAAACTGACCGACTGCGGCAGAAGGGTGGTAACCTGCAGAGGGCATGGAATGTGTAAAACGGGGAATGTGATTAAGCGCATGGGAATATTGGTATTGGCGAGATGGTGAAGACATGGAACACATGCCAGGCACAAGACCACCACAGGATAACAGGCTGCTCGGCGCTGACGATTTCTGAATTGTCCTTTCGTGCTTCCGATGCTTGGCTCTCCGGTTTTGAAACCACACCTGGAAGATTGATATGAAATGTATTTCAGAATAACAAAATGAAATATAATAGGGGAGTTGCTCTGTAATAAGGCCAAGCTTCCAAGAGGGACCCCATCCCTTTGATTGGGGGTCATTTGCCTTTGATACTAAGCTTTGGACATGAAGACGGTGGGTAGGGGACATCCTGATGCACTAATCCAATGCCACCCATTCCCAAAATGATGTACCCAATGTGCAAGATGTATGTGATTTTCATGAGTTGATGAAACCTTTAATCTATTGGTGGCTTCTCACTTGGGTTTAAGGCTTCGTACACATATAAGATTGTGTAGATGACATACGGGCAACCAATAGCCGCATAGTCACGCGCGTGTATGCGTTCACTCGGACATCGTTTGTTGATCCGCTAGGCAGATTGATGAATGAGGCCAGAGGGAATGCGTATACATGTGTGACTTTCTGTCGCGCACCATATGTGTAGCACATGTTTTTTGCCTTCACGGTCGTAAGTGTGTACAAATCTTAAATTGCTCCAAATCTGCACCAATCCAGCTGTCTATTTGACCTGTTCATTCTGTGATGGATCATACTGGGTCGGCCATGATTTTCTGAGATGATCCATAATGTCTATGATTGGGTGGTCTACATAAATAAAGATTTCTGTTTAAATAGTTGGAGATCCCTTGTGTTAGCCCAATATATTGTATGTATCATTTTATTTATAAAGCGCCACTTGGCTGTAGATGATAAAATACAGAGCATGCAAACAAGGGGATAAGTGAAAGCAATAACACAGATAAATAAAAATTAAATAACATTTTATATATTGGTTAAGAATACATATATATAAATTATGGATAAATTGATAGTGCAGCAAGCCGTGACACATTAGGAATGAGATCTCTGCTCCGAAGAGCTTACAATCTAAGTTTGCTTTCTGATTATTCACCTGTATTCTGGCCTCATTTAACTTTGTGATCTTTGCGAGTTCCTCTCGGCAGTAGATATCTGGATAATGGTTCTTGCTAAAGGCTGTTTCCAAATGCTCCAGCTGCTCTTGACTAAATGTGGTACGATGTCTCCTTCGGGTCGGAGTCGGGTAATGAGGTGGGATGTGCCTGTTTGTTGTGAGTGACAAATTCCCTTCTGAAGCGGAAACATCTGCGAATGTTTTATATGAGCTGTCAATATCTGAAATAAAAACAAGCGGTAAGAACTCACTGTAGCAATGTAATCACCAGGGATAGAATCATTGGTTTATGGTTGTTCTGGACATTATCACTGAGTTTACTGCATTATTATTGTCTGTCGTTACCAGTTATGATACATATGTAAAATACTATACTGGATTTATAGAGCACCGATATCTTCTAGCGCTTACATGTATACATATTGTACAGTTCCTACATGTGCCTTGAATTTCATGCTCCATTGTCCTGGATCTAATAAAGCTGCAATTGATTATCTGAAGGCCGTATGGGGGCATCTATTGCTTTCTTAACTGTGGGATCACTAGATTGTAGTTGGGTAAAAACAATTCAAAGTTTTAATTCACACAAAGGTTGTGGCAGTGGATTGAGTTTATCTGTTTATTCATTTTACATCGGGGTTAAAGTAACACAAAATAGCAAAAACCAGGCAGTAAATGGCATTTTTGTATTAAAAACAGTTGTATTAATGAATGACACTTAAATGAACGTGCATATGCGTATACATAGGAAACAGCACAGACGCAGATAGTGTTACCGCAACCTGTTACCACGTAACGATGATTAAAAACAGTTCTACAAAAGAAAATCGTTATTTTAAAATCTCGCAATGTTTGAATGTATGTTTGACTGGTTGATACTGCTAAAATAATCGTACAACCTATGAACACATTAATTATGGGATAAATGGAACTTCCACCTCCAGGTTAGTAAAATACCTTTAAATACCTATGTTATGTGACTATATGCCAGTAGGATTTGGGTGGCTGTCTACCCTGTGGGATTTAAACCTCCAAACTTGTAATATTCAATAAATCCAAATTACTAAGATTTGCACAACTCCACCAACAACAAGATGAATTTAAACTATTTATTGTTACTATTTATAGAAAACCTTTCTGGATTTATATTTACTAGATTTGAAAACATTATTTGGAGATATATTATTTTAATCAACAACATATAACCATGCCCATATGTATGTATAGATAGATAGATAGATAGATAGATGATAGATAGATGATAGATAGATAGATAGATAGATAGATAGATGATAGATAGATGATAGATAGATAGATAGATAGATAGATAGATAGATAGATAGATAGATGATGATTGATTGATAAGGAGACTAGTATAGATAGATAGATGATGCTATAGATATATACTAGATATATGTACTAATACCTGTGATAATAGATAGATAGATCGATAGATGATAGATAGATAGATAGATCAAGATAGATAGATATATATAAATGATAGATAGATAGATATATAGATAGATAGATAGATAGATAGATATAATAAGATCGATAGTTACAGATTAGTAGATAGATAGATGTAGATGGATAGATTAATAGATAGATAGATAGAATTAATAATAGATGATAGATAAATAGTAGATACTGTAGATAGATAGATAGATAGATAGGTAGCATAGATAGATGATAGATAACATAAATAGATGATAGACAAGATAATTGTAGATACTGATAGATAGATAATGATAGATATAGATAGATAGATGATATAATAGATAGAGATAGATAGATAGATAGATAGATAATAGATAGATAGATAGATTAGAGATAGATAGATATACTATAGATGATAGATATAGATAATAATATATAGAATAGATGATAGATAGATAGATAGATGATAATAGATAGAGATGATAGATAGGAAATAATATAAATAGCTAGATAAAGTATGATACGAAATATCATGACGTAGATAGATAATATATAGATGCTATATGATTGATATAGTAGATAATAGATATTACTAGATACTAGATAGCATACTAGCATATATCATCAGAATAATGAGTAGATACTTAGAT
>CM033473.1:8646727-8677444 GCA_019447015.1 Hymenochirus boettgeri | reverse complement strand
ATCTATATCTAATATCATTCTAATCTCTCCTATCTACATCTATAGATTTATCTATCTATAACTAGATATCATCTACTATCATCTATCTACTCTTATCTTATCATATCTATACTAGAATAAATTCTACTATCATCTAGTCTAATCTATATCTTATTGATCTACGCTAGATATCCATTCTACTTCATAATCTATCTAATTCTATGATATTTATATATCTAATCGACCTAGATAGCATTCTACTACTACTCTATCTAATCTATCTATTTATTATCTAACCGCTAGATATCATTCTACTCATCATTATCTAATGCTATCTATTTTTCTACGCTAGATATCATTCTACTAATCATTATCTAATCTCTATATGGCTCTATATACGCTAGATATCACATTCACTACATCTATCTATCTATATATTTATCTATCTACGCTAGATAATCCTTCTAACTATCATCTATCTAATCTATATTTATCTATCTACGCTAGATATCATTCTACTAATCCATCTATCTAATCTAATATATTTATCTATCTACGCTTAGATTATCATTCTACTATCATCTATCTATCTATATATTTATATATCTCTACGCTAGATATTATTCTACTATCACTAATCTAATCTAATATTTATATCGTACTACCTAGATACATCTACTACTATCATTCTATCTAATCTATATATTTATCTATCTACGCTAGATATCATTCTACTATCATCTATCTAATCTATAAATTTATCATCTCTACGCTAGATATCATCTACTATCATCTATCTAATCTATATATTTATCTATCTACGCTAGATATCATTCTACTATCATCTATCTAATCTATATTTTATCTATCTACCCTAGATATTATTCTATCATCTATCTAATCTATAATTTATATCTATCTACTACTATTCATTCTACTATCATCTATCTATCTATATATTTATATATCTACACTAGATATCATTCTAACATCATCTATCTAATCTATTTATTATCTAAGTCTATACTAGATCATCTTCTATCTCTATTAATCTATATATTTATATATCTACACTAGATATCATTCTACTATCATCTATCTAATCTATATATTTATATAATACTACGCTAGATATCATTCTACTATCATCTATCTAATCTATATATTTATCTATCTAACGCTAGATTCATTCTACTATCATCTATCTAATCTATATATTTATTATCTACGCTAGATATTATTCTACTATCATCTATCTAATCTATATATTTATATCTATCTACGCTAGATTATCATTCTAGCTATCATCTATCTCATCTATATATTTATATATCTAATCGTCTAGATATCATTCGATACTATCATCTATCCTAATCTATATATTTATATCTAAACGCTAGATATCTTCTACTATCATCTATCTTAATCTATATATTTATCTATCTACGCTGATATCATTCTACTATCATCTATCTAATCTATATATTTTTATCTATCTACGCTAGATATCATTCTACTATCTTATTAATCTATATTTTATATCTACGCTAGATATCTCTACTATCATTATCATCATTATTTTATATCTACGCTAGATATCCATTCTACTATCATCTATCTAATCTATAATTTATTATATCTACACGCTAGATTTCATTCCTATCATCTTAAATACTCTATATATTTATCTATCTACGCTAGATATCATTCTACTATCATCTCATCTAATCTATAATTTATCTATCTACGCTAGATATCATTCTACTATCATCTATCTAATCTATATATTTATCTATCTACGCTAGATATCATTCTACTATCATTCTATCTAATCTATATATTTATATATCTACACTAGATATATTCTACTATCATCTATCTAATCTATATTTTATTATCTCTATCTTACACTAGATATGATTCTATATCATCTATCTAATCTATATATTTATATATCTACACTAGATTCACATTCTAACTATCATGTATCTAATCTATATTTATATATTCTATACTATTCATCTATTCATCACTATTTATTAAGCACATAATATCATTCTACTATCATCTCTAATCTATATTATTTTATCTATCTAACTAGATTTCTTCTACTATCATCTATCTAATCTATATATTTTCTACTATAATACATTCTAACTATCATCTATCTATATATATTTATCTATCTACTTGGGATGGCATAAGACTCGAACTCGAACGCCGAGTTCGAGCCGAACTGTTCGAGTTCTAACGACCCGGACTTCTCGAACTATTCTCGACGCGAACTTCGATATTTCCTTCGGACTTTTCGAATGATTTATCGAATGTTCGAACGTCGATCCCCCGCGAGTAAAATGTTACATGTTATCTAGGCGGGCAACATCGATCTGCGAGTAAAGTCTCCATTAAGCCTAACCGAGTATCGAATCTGCGAGTAAAATGTTCATTTACCTCGAACGTTCGAAACGCGAAAGCTCGAAGTAGCTCGCGTGAGAGTAAAATCGATTTTGGAAAGTCCCTGGATATTGGAACCTGCTCCCCAGCCATTTCCCAGGTCCCACAGCCATTTACCATTAAGTTACCATTGATATTTTAGTGTGTATTTGCTCGAACTTTTCGAACTATTTGCCTCCCATAGATTTTAAGGGGTCCGTTTTTCGACTTTCGAACTTTGACATAGTTCGAAGTTCGAAACGGACCCTAGCTTTCAATAGTTCGACCATCTCTAATCTATACGTAGATTCATTCTATCTATACATCTACTCAATCTATATATTTATCTATCTATACTAGATATCCTTCTCCTATCATCTATCTAATCATATATTTATTTATCTATACTAGATATCATTCTACCTATCATCTATCATAATCTATAATTTTCTAGATATCTATCTAAATATCATTCTATCATCTATCAATCTATATTTTATATCTACACTAGATATCATTCTACATATCCTATCTAATCTATATATTTATCTATCTATACTAGATTATTCTATCATCTATCTAATCTATATATTTATCTATCTAAACTAGATATCATTCTACTATCATCTATCTAATCTATATATTTATCTATCTACACTAGATATCATTCTACTATCATCTATCTAATCTATATATTATACTATCTCATACTAGATATCATTCTACTATCATCTATCTAATCTATATATTTATCTATCTATACTAGATATCATTCTATATCTCTATCTAATCTATATATTTATCTATCTATACTAGATATCATTCTAATATCATCTATCAAATCTATATATTTTTTATCTATCTATACTAGATAGCATTCTATCATCTATCTAATCTATATATTTATATATCTAAACTAGATTCTTCTACTATCATCTATCTATCTATTATTTTCTATCTATACGTAGATATCATTCTAATATCATCTATCAATCTATATATTTACTATCTATACTAGATCATTCTACTATCATCTATCTAATCTAATATTATCTATCTATACTAGTATCATCTCTATCATCTATCTAATCTATATATTTATATATCTATACTAGATATCATTCTACTATTATCTATCAATCTAATCTATATATTTATCTATCTACCTACTATGATCTATCTGTCTTCTATTATCTATTTAATCTATCGACTTTAATCTACTATAATCTATTATCTATTTATCTCCTATAATGATGGTCTCTATCTACAGAATCTAGATGATGGTCTCTATCTACAGAATCTATGTTTCTTGTCTATCTTACATATCTATAATGTATATTAATCATTCTATCATCATATTTAACTAGCTTACATTAGATATCATTTTATTTATCATATCATTCTATCATCTATCTATTCTGTTTGTATCTGTCTATACTAGATATCATTCCACCATTATCTATCTTTCTTTCTTTCTATCTGTCTATCTATTGACATTTATACTACTATAATCTATCTATTATCTATTTATCTCCTATGTATCTAATGGAACGTATTTATCTACATTACCTATTTATTTTGTCTACCTTACCTATCTATATGTAGATTATGTATTTATTTTCAGTCATCTATATATCTATTTTATTAATCTACCACTATTTATCTTATCAATCTATCATTATCTGTTCATCTTCTTTATTATGAATTTTATTTTATATGTAATATTTTTCTATCTCACATCGCTTTCTATCTTTATTATCCTCTATCTTTTACTATATATCATTATCTATATTAGCTATCTATCTATATCTAAGTATCTACTATTTATCTATCATCTATTTATATTATCTATCTATCTATCTATCTATCTATCATCTATTTATTATTTATCTATCTATCTATCTATCATCTACTATCATCTACAGTATCTACTATTTATCTATCATCTATTTATATTATCTATCTATCTATCTATCTATCTATCGTATCTACTCATCTATTTATATTATCTATCTATCTATCTATCATCTATCTATCTACTACAGTATCTACTATTTATCTACATCTATTTATATTTATCTATCTATCTACCTATCATCTATTTATATTATCTATCTATCTATCTATCTATCTATCATCTATCTATCTAACATATCTACTATTTATCTATCATCTATTTATATTATCTATCTATCTATCTATCTATCTATCTATCTATCTATCTATCTATCTATCTATCTATCTACAGTATCTACTATTTATCTATCATCTATTTATATTATCTATCTATCTATCTATCTATCTATCATCTATCTATCTATCATCTATCTATCTGTCTATCGATCTATCTATCTATCTATCTATCTATCATCTATTTATATATCTCTATCTATCTATCTATCTATCTCTCTATCTATCTATCTACAGTATCTACTATTTATCTATTATCTATTTATATTATCTATCTATTCTATCAATCATCTATCTATCTATCATCTATCTACTCTCATCTATTTCATATTATCTATCTATCTATCTATCATCTATTTATATTATCTATCTATCTATCTATCTATCTATGTATCTATCTATCTATCTATCTATCTATCTATCTATCTATCATCTATCTATCTATCTATCTATCTATCTATCTATCTATCTATCTATCTACAGTATCTACTATTTATCTATCATCTATTTATATTATCTATCTATCTATCTATCTACCTATCTATCTTTTCTATCTATCTACGTTCTACTATTTATCTATCATCTATTTAATTATCTATCTATCTATCATCTATCTATCATCTATCTATCTGTCTATCGATCTATCTATCTATCTATCTATCTATCTATCTATCTATCTATCTATCTATCTATCATCTATTTATATTATCTATCTATCTATCTATCTATCTATCTATCTATCTATCTATCTATCTATCTATCTATCTATCTATCTATCTACAGTATCTACTATTTATCTATTATCTATTTATATTATCTATCTATCTATCTATCTATCTATCTATCTATCTATCTATCAATCAATCATCTATCTATCTATCTATCTATCATCTATTTATATTATCTATCTATCTATCATCTATTTATATTATCTATATCTATCTATCGCACTATCTATCATCTTCTATCTATCTATCATCTATTTATATTATCTATCTATCTATCTATCATCTATTTATATTATCTATCTATCTATCATCTATCTATGTATCTATCTATCTATCTATCTATCTATCTATCTATCTATCATCTATCTATCTATCTATCTATCTATCTATCTATCTATCTACAGTATCTACTATTATTTGTCTATCATCTATTTATTATCTATCTATCTATCTCTATCTACCTATCTATCTATCTATCTATCTACAGTATCTACTATTTATCTATCATCTATTTATATTATCTATCTATCTCTATCTATCTATCATCTATCTATCTATCATCTATACTATCTGTCTATCGACTCTCTCTATCTATCTATCTATCTATCTATCTATCTATCTATCTATCTATCTATCACTATTTATATTATCTATCATCTATCTATCTATCTATCTTCTATCTATCTATCTATCTATCTATCTATCTACAGTATCTACTATTTATCTATTATCTATTTATATTATCTATCTATCATCTATCTATCTATCAATCAATCATCTATCTATCTATCTATCTATCTATCATCTATTTATATTATCTATCTATCTATCATCTTTATATTATCTTATCTATCTATCTATCTATCTATCTATCTATCATCTATCTATCTATCTATCTATCTATAGTATCTACTATTTATTTATCATATCATCTATGTATATTATCTATCTATCTATCTATCTATCTATCTATCTATCTATCTATCTATCTATCTATCTATGTATCTATCTATCTATCTATCATCTTCCACATCTATCTAGATAGATAGATAGATAGATAGATAGATAGATAGATAGATAGATAGACAGATGATAGATAGATGATATATAGATAGATAGATAGATAGATAGATAGATAGATAGATAGATAGATGATAGATAAACAGACAGACAGATAGATAGACAGACAGACAGGCAGATGAACTAGAGATTGTGAGATCTTCAGGGCAGGGAGCTGAACCAGAGATTGTGAGATCTTCAGGGCAGGAACCAGAGATTGTGAGATCTTCAGGGCAGGAACCAGAGATAAACTGCTACAGACAGAAAGGGGAGACTTACACTCTGGATTGCAGAAATGGGAGATGACTGGGCCATGTTTCTCTGGCTTTCTGGTAAAAAAAACTCTGGTGAACTCTGCGGTGCATGAGAACCCATAGAGAGGGGCCTCAGTGCCAACTCTGGCACACATGCCACCGCTGGTCTAGTACCTACTGAGTGACCTGTTCATGGCCTCTCTATAGTCAAGACTGGGCAGGGAAAAAATAAAACGTTACTCACAGGTCATTTTTCCACCATGAGGTTAATTTCAGAGGTGACAGTTCCATCTGTCTACTAGTTAGGGATTATAGAATCCATTCAGTTCCCTTAGGCTTGTGCCTTATTGACATGCACGTGTAGAGTAGCACATTTAAATGGCAATTATACTGTCTTCCCCTTCCCAATAAAAGTACCCAGCATTTGACCCTCACCCATGGGCAAACCATAACACATTGGCAATTAGGCAGTGAAGTTCCACTTGTTAGCTCCCCAGCTTGTGTCTAGTGCTTGGCGATTAAAGGACATACTTGGCGAGAGCTTCCCAATGGCTGGTAATGAACTGAGCCAGCAAATAGGACTTTATTGCCAGCATTGTGAGGTATAGCCAGGGGTGAGGACCCAGCTTTAAGGCAATTTCACTGATAAATACATAACATAAATAAATCATTTTAATAATATTTTTTCCCTTTAAGGTTGATGAGAAATTAAGTTAAAAAGCTCCAATTGCATCTCTAATGTGATGCAGAATTGATAGACGTTCTGTACAAACATTGCGTTTTCATAAGGACACTGCACCCATCGTTATTGGTTGAAAGATCTTTCCTGGGACATTGCCTGGGGTAGATGGGGATTCAGATTGATTTTGTAGGTTCTTCGATCTTTTTTAAAGGGATTAAAGCCTTAATTTGTGAACCTTGCAGATCTAGACTGCACTCCTCAATTCACCCTCATCTATTAACAATTCGGAGGATTGCTTTGTTAATTGGATATAAATGAGATATCAGGCTGTAAAACATTTAGAAGCTCAAGAAAACCCCCGCATTTCTTTAAAGTGAATCTGTATTTGTCTATAGTATTGTCTATTGTCTTGTATAAGAAATAAAATACAGCTGTGTGTACAGATATTGACTTCCATACACCTTGACAATAGCAAACAAATCCCACCGAGGTTTGGCAAGTATCGGCAAGGTATGGAG
Source organism: Hymenochirus boettgeri (assembly GCA_019447015.1). Lineage (NCBI taxonomy): Eukaryota > Metazoa > Chordata > Amphibia > Anura > Pipidae > Hymenochirus > Hymenochirus boettgeri. The sequence continues at coordinate 8,669,601 of CM033473.1, read as the reverse complement.
GCCGCATGTGTACTGGCAGATTCCAATGGGATCGCCAATGTATGGGCACCTTAAGGCCACACCAAACTGCACACACATTAAAATACACGCATGCACTTCGCACCAAAAATGGTGATCACATGCATTTTAAAATCGTGTTTGGATCTATGATCCATGATTTGCTGGTAAACCACTGCTCTGAAGGAATAATTCTTATCTTTGGGGCAATTTGCAGCAGAATAAGACAAAGATCCAGCTTGCTAGATCCCTGACTATACTGTATGTCTGTTGATATTTACATATTCTCATTCAATTTCCATAATAATATGTTTATATCTTTCATGTTGTTTATTAAATGGACAATTTGATTGTCTTGTTTTATGGGGTCACTTCAAAGGTTTAGGATGAAACTAGAACTGTCCACCAAATACCAATCTGAGCAAAATCTACATGTTAAAGGGTCACTATAAAAAATGTTAAAGTGTCACTGTACTCACTGAAACAACTTTACTTTATCTAAAACTACCATTTGATAGAAGTAAAATGATGGTACTCACATATTTATCTGTGCTTGTTTTGTCATTAAATTATTAATGTTTAGTGAGTGCTGAACTTTGTTCTGAACTTTGAACTAACGAATTCACGAATCGGTAACCCTTGAATGTAACATTTGAATTTGGTAACCCTCTAATATATCCTTCGATTTCGGTAACCCTTGAATGTATCATTTGGTAACCCTATAATATATCCTTAAATTTCGGTAACCCTTGAATGTATCATTTGGTAACCCTCAAATATAGCGGACGATTTCGGTAACCCTCATATCTATTGTTCTGTAACCCTTAAATGTATCGTTCGTTAACCCACCAATTGGCCATATCCCTCAAATGTAGCATGCGGAATCCCGACAATTACACAATTCTGGGGAAAGAAGTGTTTAAACACATTTTGGTGACATGTACATGTTCCCCAGACCATTTCCCAAGGGGTCACAGCCATTTACAGTAAGTTACAGTAAGTTATTTAATTTGTAATTAATTCAAACTTTTCAAAACTTTTTCTCACATTGACTTTAATGGGTTAGTTTCTGAACTTTTACTGAATTTCGGACATCCCATAGAAAGCTGCACGATTGGCCCTGAATTGATGACGTGTTCAATCTTCTGATTCGCCCACAAAACGATATTTCGTGCCCACTGTCTGAAATATCTTTTTGTGTGTGCATAGCATTACAAAGCTAATCAGAATTTCAATACATACAGGGGCAAGCGCAGGATTTTCAAGGGGGAAATACTGAATGGATTACCAAATATATCCATGAATTCTATTCTTTATGGATCATATAATAATATTATATATTATCTACTTGCCATGATTATCATCACAGTTGGTCAATACAGATATCCCCTTTCCGTTTGTTATAAAATACATTCATTTCCATTACGTTTTACTGTGGAATTCACATTTCTGTTACATTATCATTATTTCAAAGACTGATGAGGGATCTGACAGAATTTGCACAGAAGACGGAAAATTTCCATTACCAGTTCCCTTTACTACAGTAGAGGGAGCCGATAACATTAGACCATGTATGGGCACATCGAATGATTGTTCTGTATAAAGAATATATGAAACAATTGCTCATGAGTATATAATATATGCATAACTAGGGTAATAAGAAGCGTTTGCGGATGACTCATCTGGAAAAATTTTAAAAAGTTAATTGAACATACATACAGATCACATCTACCCGTTTCGCTCCACTATCCTGATGACGGTCTCTTAGTGGAGTGAAACGCGTAGATGTGATCTGTATGTATGTTCAATTAACTTTTTAAAAAATTTTCAGATGAGTCATCCGCAAACGCTTCTTATTACCCTAGTTATGCATATATTATAATATGTATGCTGGTAATATCACCAACTGTGATATTTTCGGATTAAGCACCCCGGTTGATGAACTTCCTGCTCACTAAGCTCTATCACAGTGGGTAGGTACAGTAAGTATTGTATATAAACCCAGTTTCAGCAATTACCTCAGGCAGCTGCAGGGTTAATATTGATACAGATCTCTATGCTGCTGTCAATCACAGGGCACACTGGATACATTTTTGCCACTAAACATGTTAGCGAAAAAGGACAATTCCCATCACTAATGTGTGTACCCAACTTCAGTAACTTCACAAAACCCCTTCTCTTTTCCTCCTTCCCAGAGCTGTGAAATAATTACTGGTTGAACACCACCATAACTTGCTTGAGCAGAGATGAGAGATTCCAATAACTTGTAGTGGAGGGTGGTGAGAGACAAGGTTATTTAGTAATTGTATTATCCAGTTGGGTTTATGAAAGTTTTAGATTTTATTTTCCTTCAGTGTTTTGTGTTGCTCAGAGTCATTTGTAAGTGGTTAATGTTTTTACAGCCAGATCCATGCTCTGTCTAGAACTTCTTCCAGTTCTTCTACCAGACTATCTTATATGTTTCTTTGTACAGGTTAATTCACCGTTTGCTACATTCCTAAACAATGGCTTACTGCACCTCTCCTAATCCTAGTTAAAACCTTGCTTACACTTATCTAAACAAGGTGCGAACGTTGTCCATTGTCCCCATAGCTGTTCCAATAATTGCTTCTTTCCATCCTTGTATATTTTTGCAGCTGAAATCATAACAATTGTATCCATAGTAATGTCATATAAGAAGATTCTATTTTATGTAAACGACTGGAAAAATGATTGTATTGTAATCTCAAGAGGGATAAAAAACCAATGGAAATTACCTATACAATAGCTTATTCAAATACCTGCTGTTTAAGCAAAGAAAATAATTTGGATTGAATGTGTTTTTAATGAATAAATAATAATGGAATGATGTTAAAATAAAAGTAAAAATACATCATGGTTTCCAGATGGAATTCTGTATGGATGGTGTTGGGTATTCTATCTACGAAACATACTAGGGTGCAGGAACCAACCAGATGGTATCTAACTACAGTGACCCAGTAAAAAGCTAGCATTTGATTAGTTGCTATAAATTATTAGCATGGACAAACCTTTGTACCTCTTATAGAATCAGCCCTCTAGTGTTAGGTCCTTATCTTGGGTGCATCTTAAGGGAGGGGGTTGTTTTCCCCCTTTTGTCCTCCTTATTAATATGTATTTTCTGCTTCATTAACAGAAACCAATACCTGTTTTTTTTTTCTTATTGCGTGTTAACCAGACTAGACAAGTTTGCTACAGTATATTCTTTTGTAATAACCAGTCTACTGTGAAAATATGATAAGATGCTGTTTGATATACATAAGTTATATGATAAATATTAAATTATATGATATATTACCCCCTCCCATGGATCCTTGTGGGGGTCCAACTGCACATAATTTCCTTATAATACAAAAGCGGCTAAAATGATTATTGGAGCAGCAGTGGAATATCTTCTTATATTAAACACTTAGCTATGTCACTGAGTGATTTTATAAGAAACTGGTCCACTGCCTCTCCCATACCAATAGTTTTTACCTGTGTAATGCTGAGAGAGATAGCGGATGCTTACTGCACTCCTTCAACAGACTGCATTGTAGGTAAAATGAATCCTGCTTGACCTGAGGATGGGAATTTAAAGTAATGAAGACATAACAATTTTTAAAGCTGTACACAGCCTTAAGAAGGAAAAAAAATTAAGTATAAGAAATAACGCGCGCCTTCAAATTTTAATATACGGATATTACGTCACTTCAGAGTCCCCTTCCCTGTATAAAAGAACTCGCCCCTGCAAGCTTGTGCTGTGTATGGTCAGGGAACTCCTTGTGATGTAATATCCTTATGCTGTATTACACTGTGTGTTGTGTTACTGTGTGGCCTTTTGTCACTGTCTATGTGATGAGTTTCACACCTGTCCCCTAACAAGTAACACTGTCTGTATCTCTGCTCCCATTGGTTTAATCCCCTTTCATACTGACATCCCTTATAATTTCTGATTACCTGCAGGTAACTATAAACCAGCTGATCCTGGGACCTGTAATACCACCCTAAATGTCTATGTACACATCACCCTTCATAGCCTAAGGCTGTTCTTCTTACGGACATTGTGAAGGAAGAGATGTGAGAGCAGATGTCGGCTTTCTGTAAAAGAAGTAAAGACCTTAACCAACTGTGTGTATAGTTGTTGTACTGGCTGTTTCTGGTGTGTGTGTGGGGTTTTTTTGCTGCAGGACTGGAAAAGGAATGACAAATGCCTTTGCACAAATACCATCAAATGAAGGTGAAAGTGGGGAGGATGATCCATAATGTATCTGGTGGGATAACTAGGACTCACTGGGCCCCCCAGCAAAATTACAATGGGGACCCTATCCATGCTTTATCCACAGAGGTTTGCAGGAGGCTATATCTGTCATAGGAATAATAAGAAGATGGGGCCCCTTTGGCTCCTGGGCCCCATGCTCCCCTAGTAGTTACGCCCCTGAATGTATCCCCTAAAAATTATACAGATATAAGAAATCTTAAGGAGTTCCGTGACTATAGAAAAATAAAAAGAACCTTGGGCAGGGAGGTAGGACTGATTAGTCCTACCTCCCAATATAATTTCATTGAGGAGCGCCAGCACCTACAGTTTTCATCTGCCAGGTTATTGTCCTGGATTTTTCCTGTATTAAAGATAATGCTGAAGCACTAGGTTTATCGCCACCTGTTTCAATCTGCACATTAAAGGGGATACGGATACTGGTAGTCAAGATCCTAGCATAGTGATGAGCCAATAGCAAGAGAATAATATTAGATTGAGCAGAAATTCAGAAATTTATCAAAACTACTCACAGTTTGTTGCACACGTTTGCGTATCTGAACAATGTATCTGTGGCTGTTAAGATTATAAAATATAATCTTAATACTGAATTATAATGTGTTGTGTTCTCTGATCTCCAGTTTCCCCCTATCACTTATCAACTTTATTAGTCTGTACTAATAGTGATGTGCAGTGTTTCATCATTCCCTCTAGATGGCAGTATTAGCACATAGTATTCTATTCACAAAGCCTGGAAAGTTACAACATTTTGATTTCTGTCTAACTCTGTTATATGATTTTATGAACAAATATTTGTATTAAAATATCTTCTTACTTGTCTTTTAAAGAATAAAATGGAATATATATACATACATATACAATATTCAAAGAAGCACGACGCACTCACAGGTCTTGGTAACAAACGTTCAAAAACAATTTATTCGGTCAACATGTTTCAACCTCTATCAGGCCGTCATCAGGACTAATACCACACACCAGCCACCCAGATTAAATAGCCACCCAGTATCCACCCTCCTCAAAACACCCCAGCACCAGTATATATTAAAACCATAAAACCCCAAAGTGCATACCACCTTTGATCCATACTAAAAAACAATAAGTGTCCTATGAATAGCAACACTCTCCCAATACCACATGATAATATACCTTACTGTCGAGAGTTTCCAACACTCAAGACAGAGTCAAATCCTCCAGCATCGCTAAGGCAGATCAATACCGGGCAGACTCCACTTCCGGGAACGACAGCCGACACTCACAAACAGCCACGTGGGCGGATCACATGATGCTCATCCAGCGGCAGCGCGACTCCATGGCAACTGAGCACCATCAACGTCAAACCCGGAAGTGTCATCCCCTGCATATCGAGAGCGAGAACAATCAAGTATCCACCCAGATACGTAGTCCAACTGTCGCTCAGACATAGACCACAGGGAAGCATCAATCACATAGGATAATCCCATAAATGTATAGATGAATCATGCTGGTATACATAGATAATAAGATAAATAAGATATCAAAAACGGTACAAAATCTAAAACTGACATATCACACTAAATCTATTTACAAAACGGCCCAAGTTCATCTCAATAAATATAGAAATAATTGTAACATAATAGAAGCAGACTCATAAATAGCAGCAAACAACCATATAATGTTACTGTAGCAACGTTATATCCACTGAATCCATGGGGTATTATAAAAAGCAACTCAGATTATTAATTTCATTTAGCCCATTAGGTGCTACAGTCTGTAGTCTTGAAATCCATCGAGCCTCAAGACGTAGAAGGTTCTTAGCTCTATCACCCTCCATCGGTGGAACACAATCTATAAGCATGCACTTTAATGTCGATAACCCATGTCCTTTGGATTTAAAGTGCCTTGCCACTGGTTGATCCCCAAATTTGCTCATCTTTGTTTCCAATACTTGGCTAGACAAAGCCGCTCTTATCGAGCTCCGATGATTAGCAAATCTCTCACGGAAGGAGGTGGTAGTCTTTCCAATATATAGCAAACCACAAGGACATGTTAGAAAGTAGATGACAAAAGAGCTGGTACAAGTGAGTCTCTGAGTAATAGGGATCCTCTTACCAGTTCGTGGATGAGGAAAGCTTGACCCTGTCATCATATATCCGCAGGTAGTACAATTGGGACACTTAAAGCATCCTTGTTTAGGAGCACCCCAGGGCAGTTTAGTTTTGGGTTTAACATCTTTATTCAGATCTGTCTTAACTAGTAAGTTATGAAGGGTTTTCCCTCTACGGTGTGCAAATCTTATCCTCTGTTTGGAAGGTCAGGGATCCGTCACTTTCGTAATTTTCCACAATTCATTAGCTTTAGTCTTTATAGAGGGGCTCAAAGTAGAGAAATCCATTGGAAATGTCACATAGTTATTATCACTTTGTTTTTTTACATGTTCCGTTGTGGCAGCCATAAGTGCCTTTGTTAATTGTTGTTTTAGCACTCGTATATTATATCCCCGTTCACAGAAACGGCAGGTCATTTCCTTAAGTTGTACTTCAGCACGTTCCCCCTCAGTGTTATTCCTAAGTACCCTTAAGTATTGAGTATATGGTATCGCCTTAATCAAGCAGGGGGATGAAAGCTGGTCGCATGTAAATTGTATTACGATCAGTATCCTTACGATACAAAGACTTACCCAGCACATCACCTGTCTTGAAAATCAGTAGATCCAAAAACTCAATTTCACATTGTTTGATGTTAAACGTCAATTTTATAGGTGAATCTAGGGCATTAACCTGGGCAAGTTTTTCTTGTAACTGTAACTCATCCCCATCCCAAATGAGGAAGATATCATCTATATATCGTTTGAAAAGTGATGCTATGGCTGAATATGTGATCAAGATTGGTGACCAGGTTGATAAATATAAAGCAGATTTGTTACAGTTTAAAAGGGACAAGCTACACAAAGTTGAACAAGACTATAGGGATAAGAGGGTATTCCTTGTTATTGGGACAACTGAAACTAGACGCAGGAGAGTCTATAAAAGACGTCCTTTTGGATTCCGTTGACTCATCAGGAGAGTCGGGACAATCGGACTCTGAACCTGGTCTAGGTACAGTCAAGAAAGCCAACAGGAACCCCATACTGAAGTCCCTTTTCAGACGAGGGTTACCAGATCCGGGACTATAGAGGCAAAGGAGGCACTCCCGAGAGGGGGTATAAACCCAAAAAGCAAACCCACCAGGAAGAGATAATATTTAATCTGAGGCACATGTACTAACACCAGGGAAAGATCCCTTTTAAGCAGGGGGCTTACATTTGTACCATCTGCTAGGTTTAATGATTTCCAGTTTGATATAGACCCTACAAATTTCAGAGGCGGTTAAAATTGAGAGATTATTTCAAGCATGTGGAGAATGAGAACTCCACTGAGGTTTTTAGACCTAGCAGCACTTTTGAGCCGATCAATACTCCCCCTGGAATAAAGTGTTCTCACAGATGTTGCACTCAGAGGTTCATAACTTGTCCAATGCCCATAGCCGCGGTTCTCAACAATCTTAACAGGGACAACGTCTAGCGATTAAAACATTAAAAACTGATGACGATTGATTTGATACGGCCCGCTGATAAGGTGGGGCCATTGTGTTGCTTGATCGTAACTATTATGTAACAGAATTGTTGTCCCAACTAAATGATGCTGATATATATTCGTGTTGTGAGGTAAATCCCATGTATGAGATCAAGAAGCAAATTGACTCCCTTATCACCCTAGGAGTGAATGCAGGTTGGATCTCTGATAAGTGTGCTCAGTTCTTGACTACGGACCATCCAATTTGTCCGATAATTTATACTCTTCCAAAATACATAAGAGTACAGAGTCACCCCCTGGTCGCCCATAGTAACTTCGCATGGGTCTTTATTAAAACCACTAGCCCAATTTGTAGACTTTTTTCTGCAGCCGCGGTCAAAGTGATGGGTTCCTATTTGCGAGACAGTGGCCATTTAATCGAAATTCTATCCCAAATGAATGTCTCAATGAGGGATAAATTATTAGTCACTATTGATGTAATAGTCTGTACACAGTGATTCCACAGAAGGATGGGATACAGTCATGCAGGCAACACTGGTTGAGTGGGGGCAACTTGAACCCCCGGTGGAGTTTCTTATGGAATGTTGGATGTCATATTGGCCAAAAACCACTTTCGCTTTCTTGGACGGTATTATATTCAACGCTGTGGCACAGCAATGGGGTCTAATGTGGCCCCATCGTTTGCCAACTTATATATGCAATGGTTTGAACAGACACACCTCCTACCTATATTGGGTGGGGGGGTCTGTCTGTTCAAACGATATATAGATGATATCTTCCTCATTTGGGATGGGGATGAGTTACAGTTACAAGAAAAACTTGCCCAGGTTAATGCCCTAGATTCACCTATAAAATTGACGTTTAACATCAAACAATGTGAAATTGAGTTTTTGGATCTACTGATTTTCAAGACAGGTGATGTGCTGGGTACATCTTTGTATCGTAAGGATACTGATCGTAATACAATTTTACATGCGACCAGCTTTCATCCCCCTGCTTTGATTAAGGCGATACCATATACTCAATACTTAAGGGTACTTAGGAATAACACTGAGGGGAACGTGCTGAAGTACAACTAAGGAAATGACCTGCCGTTTCTGTGAACGGGGATATAATACGAGTGCTAAAACAACAATTAACAAAGGCACTTATGGCTGCCACAACGGAACATGTAAAAAAACAAAGTGATAATAACTATGTGACATTTCCAATGGATTTCTCTACTTTGAGCCCCTCTATAAAGACTAAAGCTAATGAATTGTGGAAAATTATCGAAAGTGACGGATCCCTGCCTTTCCAACAACAGAGGATAAGATTTGCTCACCGTAGAGGGAAAACCCTTCATAACCTACTAGTTAAGACAGATCTGAATAAAGATGCTAAACCTAAAACTAAACTGCCCTGGGGTGCTCCTAAACAAGGATGCTTTAAGTGTCCCAATTGTACCACCTGTGGATATATGATGACAGGGTCAAGCTTTCCTCATCCACGAACTGGTAAGAGGATCCCTATTACCCAGAGACTTACTTGTACCAGCCCAGCGTCTTTTGTCATCTACTTTCTAACATGTCCTTGTGTTTGCTATATATTGGAAGACGACCACCTCCTTCCGTGAGAGATTTGCCAATCATCGGAGCTTGATAAGAGCGGCTTTGTCTAGCCAGTATTGGAAACAAAGATGAGCGAATTTGGGGATCAACCAGGCAAGGCACTTTATCTAAAGACATGGGTTATCGACATTAAAGTGCATGCTTATAGATTGTGTTCCACCGATGGAGGGTGATAGAGCTAAGATCCTTTTACGTCTTGAGGCTTGATGGATTTCAAAACCAGAGATTGCGAGATCCTTTCAGGGCCCGGGCAGTCACGGAACCAGAGATTGTGAGATTCTTCAGGGCAGGGAGCAGGAACCAGAGAATTTAGATCTCTCAGGGCGAGGACCCCGGAAACCAGAGATAATTGAACTCTCTTCAGGGGGCAGGAGAGCTGAACTAGAGCGTGTTAGCTCCTCAGAACCGGACACACCCACGGTCACCCACCGAACCAAGATTGTGACCATCTTCATGACAGGGAAGCAGAAAACCAGCAGATAAAGTGAACTCTTTCACAGGCCAGCGGCAGCTAACTCATAGATTGGCTGATCTTCTTCAGGGCAGGGAGCGAATAGAGATTGTGGAGCTCTTCAGCGCAGGAGCTGAACCAGAGATTGTGCAGATCTTCAGCGACCTGCTGGAGCGGAACCAGAAGATTGTGACTCTTCGGCAGGGAGGCAGAACCCCCGAGATTGTAGAGAACTCGAGGGCAGTGGACCTGAACTATAGGATATTTGAGATCTTCAGATGGCATGGAGCGGACCAGAGATTGTGAGATCGTTCCTGGCAGCGGAGCCGGATACCAGACGATTGTGAGATCCTTCAACTGGCAGGAGAAGCGGAACCAAGATTGTGAGATCTTCAGGAGCAGAGGAGCGGACCCCCCGAGACTTCGTGAGATTCTTCAGGCAGGCTAGCTCCCAACCCTACTTAGATTGTGATATCTTCAGGCAGGGAGCGGAACCATAGATTGTGAGATCTTCATGTCATGGAGCCGCAACACAAGATTGTAGATCTCAGGCAGGGAGCTGAACTCAGAGAATTGGGAGTCTTCAGGGCAGGGAGCTGAACCAGAGCTTGGTGAGATCTTCAGGGCTAGAGACTGAACCCTAGAGATTGTGGATCTTCATGGCAGGGAGCTGAACCACGATTGTGAGATCCTTTCTCGGGCAGGGCAGCCGGACTCATAGCTGTGGAAATCTTCAGTGCAGGGAGCGTGAACCATAGATGTCAAAGAATCTTCAAATGGGCACAACGGAGCGAAACCCCTAGATTGGAAGAAATCCTTCAGGACAGGTGAGCACGGAACCAGAGATAGTGAACCTCTTCCCGGGCAGGGGAGGCTGACCTCGAGATTGTAGAGCTCTTCAGTCGGGGCAGGAGCGAACCCAATGAGATGTGAGATCTCTCAGGCAGGGATCGAACCGCAGAATCATTCTGAGATCTCTTCCAGGCAGGGCGCATGACCTCGAAGACTTGTGAGATCTTCAGGCCAGGGAGCAGTGAACACAGCAGATTGTGAGATCTTCACGGCAGGGGAGCGGAACTAGAGATTGCGTGAGATCTTCAGGGCAGTGAGCAAGGAACCAGATATTGTGAGCCTCCTTCAGGGCAGAGCGTAACCAGAGATTGTGAGATCGTTCAGGCAATGGAGCAAACCAGAGATTGTGAGATCTCATGGCAGGCCCGGAGCGGCAACCAGAGATTGTGAAGATCTTCAGCGGCAGGGAGCAGAACCAAGATTGTTAGATTCTTAAGGGCAGGTGAGCGACGCAACAGAGATTGTGAGATCTTCGGTCAGGGAAGCGGACCCGAGATGGGAGACATTCAATCTGGCAGGAGCTGAAACGAGAGATTGAGAATCTTCAGCGGTTCAGAGGAGCAGAACCAGCAGATTTGAGATCTTCAAGGGCAGGAGCGGACCACCAGAGATTGTGAAGATCTTCAGGCGCCGGGAGCGCGACACCAAAGATTGTGAGATCTCAGAAGGCAGGGAGCGGACCCACAACACAACAGATTTGACGCTCTTCCGGCGGGAGCGAACTAGAGATTGTTAAGATCTTCAGTGCAGGGAAGCGGAACCAAGAGAGTTGTGACTATCTTCACGGCAGATTGAGCCTGAACGAGTAGATTGCGTGACCTTCAGGCAGGGAGCTGAACCAGAGATGGAGATCTTCAGATTCAAGGAACCCTATAAATTGTGAAGATCTTAGGCAGGACCATAGATACAATGCTAAACAACAGACAGGCAAGGGGGAGACTTACACTCTGGATTGCACTAATGGGAGATGACTGGGCGCCCTTCTCTCTCACGGGCTTTCTGTAAAAAAAACTCTGGTGAACTCTTGCACTCTGCGGTGCAAATGGAAACCCAGAACAGGAAGGCCTCAGTGCAACTCTATGCACACTGCCACCCTGGTCCAGTACCGCTCATACTGAGTGACCTGTTCATAAGCTGGGTCCTCCTCTATGTCAAGATGGCAGGGAAACAAAACGTTACGCACGGTCATTTTTGTCAACACCATGAGGTCTAATTGTCACAGAGGTTACATTCCATCTGTTCTACTAGTTCTAGAATGATAGAAGCCATTCAGGCTCCTCCTGAGGCCCTTGTTCCTTATTGACATGCACTGTAGTAGCATATTATTAAATGCCAGTCTATACTGTCTTCCTCCCCTACTCCAAAGAAAAGTACCCAGCAAGTGGGACCCTCACCCACGGGCAAAACCATAACACATTGGCAATTAGGCAGTGAAGTTCCACTGTTGCTCCCCAGCTTTGTCTAGTGCGTGCGCGATTAAGGACATCACTTGCCGAGAGCCTTCCAATGGCTGGTAATGACCTGAGCCAGCAAATAGGACTTTATTGCCATCATAAAGTGAGGTATAGCCGGGTGAAGGACCCCACTCTTAAAGGCCACTTTATCCCTGATAAATACCTAACATAACCTAATCATTTTAATAAATATATTCTTTTCCCTTTAAGGTGGATGAAGAAATTCAAGTCTAAAAAAGCCCAATTGCATCGCTAAAATGTATGCCACGAATTGATATCGACGAGTCTGTACAAACATTGCGTTTTCCATAAGGACACACTCGCACCCATCGTTATTGGTCTTCAAGTGATCTTTCCTGGGACATTGCCTGGGGTAGACAGTGCATTTCAGCTTGATTTTCGTAGGTTTCCGTGCTATCTTTCTTCTAAGGGACTTAAAGCCTCTAATGTTTGTGGAACCTTGCGATCTAGATTCCACGACGACTCACTCACCCTCATCTATTAACATTCGGAAAAGGATTGCCTCTTCTAAAATTGGAAGATAATGAGATAAATCAGAGCTGTAAAAATTTAGAAAGCCTCAAGAAAAACCCCCCTCATTCTTTAAAGCGAATCTGTATTTGGTCTATCAGTATTGTCTATTGTCTTGTAATAGAGAAATAAAACTACAGCTGTGTGTACAGATATTGCCTTCCATACACCTCTGACCAATACTAACAAATCCCCGAGGTTTTGCGGCAAGTATCGGCCAGTAATTGAGGGGCCCGCAGGCCGGAACTGGCAATTCCCATGGGATCGCCAATGCATGCGCACCTTAAGAGCCAACCACTTGCACACACATTAAACATACCGACATGCACTTCGCACACAACGCATGGTGATCACATGCATTATTAAACAATAGTGTTTGGATCTATGCTCCATATTTGCTGTAAAAAACACAACTGCTCTGCAGGAATAATTCTCTATCTTGCCGCACTCGCAAGCAGAATCAAACAAAGACCCAGCGTCTGCGTAGATCCCCTCACTATAACTGTATGTCGCTTTATAGTCTCAATACCAATAGTCACCTCATTCGACTTCCATAATAAATTTTTAACAACTACTCTTTCATATTTCGTTTCTCATACAATTCGGACAATTTGATTGTCTTGTTTAATTAGGGGTCCTAATCAAAAAGGTTTGAAGGATGAAACTAGAACTGTTCCACCAAATAGCCAATCTGAGCAAAGATCTACCATGTTGTAAAGGTCCACTATAAAAAATACTTTTAAAGTTCACTGTAACTCACTGAAACAACTTTACTTTATCTACTGTTATGCTCCAAAGAGGAAGAGATCACCAAAGCCGACTAGGTGCAAGTGCATAGTTTGTAGGGTTGGACCCTTGCGAGGAAAACTAGTCCTCTGTACTGGGAGCGTGCTGGCATAATAAGTGAGAAGTATGAAAGCGAGGGGGGGGGTGAAGAGGGTAAACTAGGGAGGGATAGAAGTTTGAATGGACAGTGGTGAAGAGAAACAACATTAAATTGGGAAGAAGAGAGGGGGAAAGGAAAGAGGAAAGAAGAGTTATGTGTAGGTTAAACGCTAAGTGAGGTAAAGGAGAATGGGGGGCAAACAATGATAGGGCGGGTGAGAAGTGAGGTGAGTCAATGGCGGATGAAAACGAGAGTGGGGAGGGAGGAGGAAGAACAAAAAAAGGACGAGAAAAGGGGAAAGACAGAAAAGAAGAAGGGTGGATGCGGGGAAACGAAGGGGGGGAAAGGAAAAAGGAAAAGGGAAGGTAGGGGGGGAAAAGGTACAAAAAATAGTGAAGGGGGGGAACCACAGAAGGAACAAGGGGAAACTCAAGAGAAGGTACCACACATCTAACAAAACATTTGGAGGGACAAAATGTGTACATTTGGTTACCAACCACCGAAATAACACGAGGACACAGACCACACAACACAGGTAAAGCAGTCGAACCCGGGGATCGTGATTTGGGAACCTCTAATATAGCCTTAAACGGGGGAACCCGGGAATGTACTGGGGGAACCCGCAAAGAGCGAAAGGCGTAACCCGAAAGGGAGCAGTCTAACCGGAAGGGATCAGGTGGTACCCTCTAATATATCCTTAAATTCGGTAACCTTGAAGTATCATGGGGAACCCTCAAATAGAGCGACGATTTCGGTAACCCTCCAATCTATTGTTCTGTAACCCTTAAATGTATCGTTCGTTACCCACCAATTGGCCATATCCCTCAAATGTCGCATGCGGAATCCCGACAATTACCAATTCTGGGAAAGAAGTGTTTATTAAACACATTTGGTGACATGTACATGTTCCCCAGACATTCCCAAGGGGTCACAGCCATTTATACAGTAAGTTACAGTAAGTTATTAATGTTGTAATAATTCAAACTTTTCAAAACTTTTTCGTCACATTGACTTTAATGGGTTAGTTTCTGAACTTTTACTGAATTTCGATACATCCCATAGAAAAGCTGCACATTGGCCCTGAATTGATTAGTGTTCAATCTTCTGATCGCCCACAAAACGATATTTCGTGCCCCTGTCTGAAATATCTTTTGTGTGTTGCATAGCATTACAAAGCTAATCAATTTCAATACTACAGGGGCAAGCGCAGGATTTCAAGGGGGAAATACGAATGGATTATCCAAAATATATCATGAATTCATTCTTTATGGATCATATAATAATATTATTATTATCTACTTGCCATGATTATCATCACAGTTGGTCAATACAGATATCCCCTTTCCGTTTGTTATAAAAACATTCATTTCCATTACGGTTTTACTGTGGAATCACATTTCTGTTACATTATCATATTTTCAAAGACTGATGAGGGATCTGACAGAATTGCACAGGAGACGGAAAATTTCCATTACCAGTTCCCTTTACTACAGTAGAGGGAGCCGATAACATTAGACCATGTATGGGCAATCGAATGATTGTTCTGTATAAAGAATATATGAAACAATTGCTATGAGTATATAAATATATGCATAACTAGGTAATAGAAGCGTTTGCGGAGATCATCTGGAAAAATTTTAAAAGTTAATTGAACATACATACAGATCACATCTACCCTTTCGCTCCACTATCCTGATGACGGTCTCTTAGTGGAGTGAAACGCGTAGATGTGATCTGTATGTATGTTCAATTAACTTTTTAAAATTTTCAGATGAGTCATCCGCAAACGCTTCTTATACCCTAGTTATGCATATATTATAATATGTATGCTGGTATATCACCAACTGTGATATTTTCGGATTAAGCACCCCGGTTGATGAACTTCCTGCTCACTAAGCTCTATCACAGTGGGTAGGTACAGTAAGTATTGTATATAAACCCAGTTTCAGCAATTACCTCAGGCAGCTGCAGGGTTAATATGAAACAGATCTCTATGCTGCTGTCAATCACAGGGCACACGGATACATTTTGCCACTAAACATGTTAGCGAAAAGGACAATTCCCATCACTAATGTGTGTACCCAACTTCAGTAACTTCACAAACCCCTTCTCTTTTCCTCCTTCCCAGAGCTGTGAAATAATTACTGGTTGAACACCACCATAACTTGCTTGAGCAGAGATGAGAGATTCCAATAACTTGTAGTGGAGGTGGTGAGAAGACAAGGTTATTTAGTAATTGTATTATCCAGTTGGGTTTATGAAAGTTTTAGATTTATTTTCCTTCAGGTGTTTGTGTTGCTCAGAGTCATTGTAAGTGGTTATGTTTTTACAGCCAGATCCATGCTCTGTCTAGAACTTCTTCCAGTTCTTCTACCAGACTATCTTATATGTTCTTTGTACAGGTTAATTCACCGTTTGCTACATTCCTAAACAATGCTACTGCACCTCTCCTAATCCTAGTTAAAACCTTGCTTACACTTATCTAAACAAGGTGCGAACGTTGTTCCATTGTCCCCATAGCTGTTCCAATAATTGCTTCTTTCCATCCTTGTATATTTTTGCAGCTGAAATCATAACAATTGTATCCATAGTAATGTCATATAAAGATTCTATTTTATGTAAACGACTGGAAAATGATTGTATTTATCTCAAGAGGGATAAAAAACCAATGGAAATTACCTATACAATAGCTTATTCAAATACCGCTGTTTAAGCAAAGAAAATAATTGGATTGAATTGTTTTTAATGAATAAATAATGGAATGATGTTAAAATAAAAGTAAAAATACATCATGGTTCCGATGGAATTCTGTATGGATGGTGTTGGGTATTCTATCTACGAAACATACTAGGGTGCAGGACACCAACCAGAGGTATCTAACTACAGTACCCAGTAAAAAGCTAGCATTTGATTAGTTGCTATAAATTAGAGTGGACAAACCTTTGTACCTCTTATAGAATCAGCCCTCTAGTGTTAGGTCCTTATCTTGGGTGCATCTTAAGGGAGGGGGTTTTTTCCCCCTTTTGTCCTCCTTATTAATATGTATTTTCTGCTTCATTAACAGAAACCAATACCTGTTTTTTTTTTCTTATTGCGTGTTAACCCAGACTAGACAAGTTTGCTACAGTATATTCTTTTGTAATAACAGTCTACTGTGAAAATATGATAAGATGCTGTTTGATATACATAAGTTATATGATATATTAATTATATGATATATTACCCCTCCATGGATCCTTGTGGGGGTCCAACGCACATAATTTCCTTATAATACAAAAGCGGCTAAAATGATTATGGAGCAGCAGTGGAATATCTTCTTATATAAACACTTAGCTATGTCACTGAGTGATTTTATAAGAAACTGTCCACTGCCTCTCCCATACCAATAGTTTTTACCTTGGTAATGCTGAGAGAGATAGCGGATGCTTACTGCACTCCTTCAACAGACTCATTTTAGGTAAAATGAATCCTGCTTGACCTGAGGATGGGAATTTAAAGTATAGAAGACATAACAATTTTTAAAGCTGTACACAGCCAAATTAAGAAGGAAAAAAAATTGAAGTATAAAAATAACCGCGCCTTCAAATTTTAATATACGGAATTTACGTCACTTCAGAGTCCCCTTCCCTGTATAAAGAACTCGCCCCTGCAAGCTTGTGCTGTGTATGGTCAGGAACTCCTTGTGATGTATATCCTTATGCTGTATTACACCTGTGTGTTGTGTTACTGTGTGGCCTTTTGTCACTGTCTATGTTGATGAGTTTCACACCTGTCCCCTAACAAGTAACACTGTCTGTATCTGCTGCTCCCATTGGTTTTAATCCCCTTCATACTGACATCCCTTATAATTCTGATTACCTGCAGGTAACTATAAACCAGCTGATCCTGGGACCTGTAATACCACCCTAAATGTCTATGACACATCACCTTCATACTAAGGCTGTTCTTCTTACGGACATTGTAAGGAAGAGATGTGAGAGCAGATGTCGGCTTTCTGTAAAAGAAGTAAAGACCTTAACCAACTGTGTGTATATGTTGTTGTACTGGCTGTTTCTGGTGTGTGTGTGGGGTTTTTTGTGTTGCTGCAGGACTGGAACAGAATGACAAATGCCTTTGCACAAATACCATCAAATGAAGGTGAAAGTGGGGAGATGATCCATAATGTACTGGTGGGATAACTAGGACTCACTGGGCCCCCCAGCAAATTACAATGGGGACCCTATCCATGCTTTATCCACAGAGGTTTTGCAGGAGGCTATATCTGTCATAGGAATAATAAGAAGATGGGGCCCCCTTTGGCTCCTGGGCCCCATGCTCCCCTAGTAGTTACGCCCCTGAATGTATCCCCTAAAAATATACAGATATAAGAAATCTTAAGGAGTTCCGTGACTATAGAAATAAAAAGAACCTTGGGCAGGGAGGTAGGACTGATTAGTCTACCTCCCAATTAATTCATTGAGGAGCGCCAGCACCTACAGTTTTTCATCTGCCAGGTTATTGTCCTGGATTTTTCCTGTATTAAAGATAATGCTGAAGCACTAGGTTTATCGCCACCTGTTTCAATCTGCACATTAAAGGGGATACGGATACTGGTAGTCAAGATCCTAGCATAGGTGAGTCCAATAGCAAGAGAATAATATAGATTGAGCAGAAATTTCAGAAATTTATAAAAACTACTCACAGTTTGTTGCACACTTTGCGTATCTGAACAATGTATCTGTGGCTGTTAGATATAAAATATAATCTTAATACTGAATTATAATGTGTTGTGTTCTCTGATCTCCAGTTTTCCCCCTATCACTTATCAACTTTATTAGTCTGTACTAATAGTGGATGTGCAGTGTTTCATCATTCCCTCTAGATGGCAGTATTAGCACATAGTATTCTATTCACAAAGCCTGGAAAGTTACAACATTTTGATTTTGTTCACTCTGTTATATGATTTTATGAACAAATATTTGTATTAAAATATCTTCTTATTGTCTTTTAAAGAATAAATGGAATATATATACATACATATACAATATTCAAAGAAGCACGACGCACTCACAGGTCTTGTAACAAACGTTCAAAAACAATTTATTCGGTCAACATGTTTCAACCTCTATCAGGCCGTCATCAGGACTAATACCACAACAGCCACCCAGATTAAATAGCCACCCGTATCCCACCTCCTCAAAACACCCCAGCACCAGTATATATTAAAACCATAAAACCCCAAAGTCATACCACCTTTGATCCATACTAAAAACAATAAGTGTCCTAGAATAGCAACACTCTCCCAATACCACATGATATAACCTTACTGTCGAGAGTTTCAACACTCAAGACAGAGTCAAATCCTCCAGCATCGCTAAGGCAGATCAATACCGGGCAGACTCCACTTCCGGGAACGACAGCCGACACTCACAAACAGCCACGTGGGCGGATCACATGATGCTCATCCAGCGGCAGCGCGACTCCATGGCAACTGAACACCATCAACGTCAAACCCGGAAGTGTCATCCCTGCATATCGAGAGCGAGAACAATCAAGTATCCACCCAGATACGTAGTCCAACTGTCGCTCAGCATACGACCACAGGGAAGCATAAAACACATAGGATCATCCCATAAATGTTTAGATGAATCATGCTGGTATACATAAAAAATAATACAAAAAGCGGTACAAAATCTAAAACTGACATATCACACTAAATCTATTTACAGAACAGCCCAAGTTCATCTCAATAAAATAGAAATCGTTGTAACATAATAGAAGCAGACTCATAAATAGCAGCAAACAACCATATAATGTTACTGTAGCAACATATATCCACTTAATCCTTGGGGTATCATAAAAAGCAACTCAGATTGTTAATTCATTTAGCCCATTAGGTGCTCTACAGTCTGTAGTCTTGAAATCCATCGAGCCTCAAGACGTAAAAGGATCTTAGCTCTATCACCCTCCATCGGTGGAACACAATCTATAGCATGCACTTTAATGTCGATAACCCATGTCCTTAGATTTTAAAGTGCCTTGCACTGGTTATCCCCAAATTTGCTCATCTTTGTTTCCAATACTTGGCTAGACAAAGCCGCTCTTATCGAGCTCCGATGATTGGCAAATCTCTCACGGAAGGAGGTGGGTCGTCTTTCCAATATATAGCAAACCACAAGGACATGTTAGAAAGTAGATGACAAAAGAGCTGGTACAAGTAAGTCTCTGGGTAATAGGGATCTCTTACCAGTTCGTGGATGAGGAAAGCTTGACCCTGTCATCATATATCCACAGGTGGTACAATTGGGACACTTAAAGCATCCTTTTAGGAGCACCCCGGGCAGTTTAGTTTTAGGTTTAGCATCTTTTTCAGATCTGTCTTAACTAGTAGGTATGAAGGGTTTTCCCTCTACGGTGAGCAAATCTTATCCTCTGGTTTGGAAAGGCAGGGATCCGTCACTTTCGATAATTTTCCACAATTCATTAGCTTTGTCTTTATAGAGGGCTCAAAGTAGAGAAATCCATGGAAATGTCACATAGTTATTATCACTTTGTTTTTTTACATGTTCCTGTTGTGGCAGCCATAAGTGCCTTTGTTAAGTTGTTTTAGCACTCGTATATTATATCCCCGTTCACAGAAACGGCAGGTCATTTCCTTAAGTTGTACTTCAGCACGTTCCCCTCAGTGTTATTCCTAAGTACCCTTAAGTATTGAGTATATGGTATCGCCTTAATCAAAGCAGGGGGATGAAAGCTGGTCGCATGTAAAATTGTATTACGATCAGTATCCTTACGATACAAAGACGTACCCAGCACATCACCTGTCTTGAAAATCAGTAGATCCAAAAACTCAATTTCACATTGTTTGATGTTAAACGTCAATTTTATAGGTGAATCTAGGGCATTAACCTGGGCAAGTTTTTCTTGTAACTGTAACTCATCCCCATCCCAAATGAGGAAGATATCATCTATATATCGTTTGAAAAGTGATGCTATGGCTGAATATGTGATCAAGATTGGTGACCAGGTTGATAAATATAAAGCAGATTTGTTACAGTTTAAAAGGGACAAGCTACACAAAGTTGAACAAGACTATAGGGATAAGAGGGTATATCCTTGGTTATTGGGACAGACTGAAACTAGACGCAGGAGAGTCTATAAAAGACGTCCTTTTGGATTTACCGTTGACTCATCAGGAGAGTCGGGACAATCGGACTCTGAACCTGGTCTAGGTACAGTCAAGAAGCCAACAGGAGACCCCATACTGAAGTCCCTTTTCAGACGAGGGTTACCAGATCCGGGACTATAGGAGGCAAAGGAGCACTCCCGGAGAGGGGGGTATAAACCCAAAAAGCAAACCACCAAGGAAGAGATAATATTTAATCTGAGTGCACATGTACTAACACCAGGGGAAAGATCCCTTTTAAGCAGGGGCTTACTTTGTACCATCTGCTAGGTTTAATGATTTCCAGTTTGATATAGACCTCTACAAATTTCAGAGGCGGTTAAATTGAGAGATTATTTCAAGCATGTGGAGAATGAGAACTCCACTGAGGTTTTTAGACCTAGCAGCACTTTGAGCCGATCAATACTCCCCCTGGAATAAAGGTTCTCACAGATTTTGCACTCAGAGGTTCATAACTTGTCCAATGCCCAATAGCCCGGTCTTCAACAATCTTAACAGGGAACAACGTCTAGCGATTAAAACATTAAAAACTGATGACGAATTGATTATACGGCCCGCTGATAAAGGTGGGCCATTGGTTGCTTGATCGTAACTATTATGTAACAAATTGTTGTCCCAACTAAATGATGCTGATATATATTCGTTGTTGTGAGGTAAATCCCATGTATGAGATCAAGAAGCAAATTGACTCCCTTATCACCCTAGGAGTGAATGCAGGTTGGTACTCTGATAAGTGTGCTCATTTTCTTGACTACGGACCATCCAATTTGTCCGATATTATACTCTTCCAAAAATACATAAGAGTACAGAGTCACCCCCTGGTCGCCCCATAGTAACTTCGCTGGGTCTTATTAAAACCACTAGCCCAATTTGTAGACTTTTTTCTGCAGCCCGCGGTCAAGTGATGGGTTCCTATTTGCGAGACAGTGGCCATTTAATCGAAATTCTTCCAAATGAATGTCTCAATGAGGGATAAATTATTAGTCACTATTGATGTAAATAGTCTGTACACAGTGATTCCACAGAAGGATGGGATACAGTCATGCAGGCAAGCACTGGTGAGTGGGGGCAACTTGAACCCCCGGTGGAGTTTCTTATGGAACTGTTGGATGTCATATTGGCCAAAAACCACTTTCGCTTTCTTGGACGGTATTATTTCAACCGCTGTGGCACAGCAATGGGGTCTAATGTGGCCCCATCGTTTGCCAACTTATATATGCAATGGTTTGAACAGACACACCTCCTACCTATATTGGGTGGGGGTCTGTCTGTTCAAACGATATATGATGATATCTTCCTCATTTGGGATGGGGATGAGTTACAGTTACAAGAAAAACTTGCCCAGGTTAATGCCCTAGATTCACCTATAAAATTGACGTTAACATCAAACATGTGAAATTGAGTTTTTGGATCTACTGATTTTCAAGACAGGTGATGTGCTGGTACTCTTTGTATCGTAAGGATACTGATCGTAATACAATTTTACATGCGACCAGCTTTCATCCCCCTGCTTTGATTAAGGCGATACCATATACTCAATACTTAGGGTACTTAGGAATAACACTGAGGGGGAACGTGCTGAAGTACAACTTAAGGAAATGACCTGCCGTTTTCTGGACGGGATATAATATCGAGTGCTAAAACAACAATTAACAAAGGCACTTATGGCTGCCACAACGGAACATGTAAAAAAACAAAGTGATAATAACTATGTGACATTTCCAATGGATTTCTCTACTTTGAGCCCCTCTATAAAGACTAAAGCTAATGAATTGTGGAAAATTATCGAAAGTGACGGATCCCTGCCTTTCCAACAACAGAGGATAAGATTTGCACACCGTAGAGGGAAAACCCTTCATAACCACTAGTTAAGACAGATCTGAATAAAGATGCTAAACCTAAAACTAAACTGCCCTGGGGTGCTCCTAAACAGGATGCTTTAAGTTGTCCCAATTGTACCACCTGTGGATATATGATGACAGGGTCAAGCTTTCCTCATCCACGAACTGGTAAGAGGATCCCTATTACCCAGAACTACTTGTACCAGCTCTTTTGTCATCTATTTCTAACTGTCCTTGTGGTTTGCTATAATGGAAGACAT